>RJWH01005622.1:12753-43446 GCA_004363575.1 Solenodon paradoxus | reverse complement strand
GCCTCCAGAACTGCGAGAAAAGAAATGTCCACTGTTTAAGTCACCCCGTCTGTATTTTCTGGTGGCAGCCCCAGAGAATGAATCCAATGATTTCCTTGTGTACTAAATACCCAGGTGGATACCCGAGAAACCAACACGTGGCTGCCTCCAGGGCCAGTACCTGGGTGGCATTTTTGTCTCTTGTGCCTTACGATTCTGAACCATGGAACTGTATTTTCTTTTAAAATCATTTTGTTTTAATTACTTAATACTAATTGTTGACCAAGGTGTGGGTGACTGAAACTTCCATGTACTACTTACTGCTAAATAAATGTCTATCAATAGAGAAATCTAATTGTTAAATATCCATACAGCTAATGAGGTAGTTGTACTAGAATGGAAATATATCCAAATATATCAAAACGGCAATTCACAAAATAATGGGCACTTACTTTTGACTTGAAAACAGCCCTGGCATGCCCTGGTGGAGTAGTGGTTTGATCAGCCGGCCAATGGCCGACGTAGTCCATATACTTCCCAGGGACCCAGACTGGCGTCACGGGGCAGTGGGAGAGTAGCCAAGACGAACAACTAAATCAAATGAGAAGCTGCTGATTCCTCTTTCTTCCTAGCTGCCTGCCTCTGCTCGCCTTCATTCCTGCCTGCACCTTTCCTTTAAAAACAAAAACAAACCACCCCCCCCCCCCCAAATCCTTAGCCTTTTACTCTGCTAAAGCAAAAACAGAAGTACATATCATATATCACTTTGTTAACGGTGGCTTGACTCATTTTGTTTTCTGGATGAAGTTATTAGTTTTAGGAAAAAAATGCTAAGGACTACAGCTCAAACATTAGATTTTGAAGAGGTCTAATCTTTCCAAATTTAAAATGTTTAATCGTTTTACTAATAGCAAAACTTTCCATTATGGGCATACCCTTATGGCTCAGCAGCATGTCCCTTTTTTAGAACAACAACAACAACAACAAAAACACAAAGCTCCCGGAAAGCAAATCACTAAATATTCAGTGATAGAAAACACACTAAATAAATACACCAACAAATAAAGATATCTTCGTATAATTCCAAGTATAATTCTTAGTATTTCCTCCGAGAGCAACAAAGTTGACTTCTGTGTTGGGGCAAAGGGTAGGTTTGTGGTACAAATGACGAGCGGTGACTAGTGAGATCAGTTCTACTGATCTGTTGAAGGAACATGTGAACACAAATCATTTTAAGGATAATGATTAAGTAATCAAATCAAATAACTACAGTGCAAATGCATTAGACTTTAATCTTTAATATCTGACATTACTGCTTTAGGAAATAATCTTTTTCCTGAACCAACAACAGAAGGCTAATTACATAAAAATATACACATATAAAAAGTAGTTCTCCATTTCCCAGGGAAAAAAACCAATAACTGCTAGAATATTCAAGTGTTTTGTTTTAATTATAGTTAAAGTCTTGGTCATCTCATGTATTAGCTCTGTCACATACACATTTAAATTAAACATGATTAGACAACCGTTACAATTTATAAATGTAAGGTGCCATTATTGAGTAAATAGATTCTTTCGAGACTAGATGTGTCCCTTCTCCCACCCAGTAATGAAGCAGCAATACGGGTTAGTTTCCTCTTAGGAGCCGATGATCCGTGCTGCAAACTCTAATGCTCCCCTGCGCCCATGTTTCCCTGTGTGTGTGAGCCGGTTACAACACACGGGCCACCTCCCTCCCTATCAACAGCAAGAGGAGCTGGCCTTGGGCTTCCGGTGAAGACTGACCGTGTCTGTCTGAATCAAGTGATCTGACCTATCCTCAGTAGCAAGCACTCTTCGAACTGCTTCCTCAAAGGCTGCTGCAACATTTGTGGCATCTTTTGCACTTGTTTCAAAGTACGGACAGTCACCGTTGTCCCTGCACCAGGCTTGGGCTTCTTCTGCGGACACTTGCCTCTCACTTATGTCAATCTTATTACCCAAAATCACAAAAGGAAAGTTTTCGGGCTCTTTCACATCTGCATAATATATGAATTCTTTCTTCCAGTTACTCAAGTTCTGGAAGCTTTGAGAATCATCAACACTAAAAGTAAGCAGGCAACAGTCAGAGCCTCTGTAAAATGGTGTCCTCAGGCTTCGGAATCGCTCTTGACCGGCAGTGTCCCATATCTGCATGGTAACGAAATGTCCATCCACCTCCAAATCTTTATTTAAAAATTCCACACCTATTGTGTGGAAGAGCTGGGTATCAAACTTATTAGTCACATATCTGTTCATAAGGGAACTCTTCCCAACTCCACCATCTCCAAGGAGAATGACTTTAAAAAGCGACGATTTTCCTGCCATGATTAATCACAAGATCGTGGACTTCAGAACCCTGTAAAAGAAAAAGGCACCATTATATTCCTTTAGGCCTGTGCACTGCGCGCCATGAGTCTCCAGATGCCACCAGTGAGGCAAGAGGACACAGTCCTGAGTCCTTTCTGCCTGGGGAGCACCTAGCAGCAGGGCTGGCCTCCGCCGGTGTGCAGCTCCACACCAGGCACAGCTGGGGAGTGCTAGCTCTCCCCCTTCGAGTCACAGCTGATGCTGGCACTCACGGCCAAGTCTGACCCCACAGGCCTGGCTCTCACTGTCCCTCTCCGCTCCAATAGCAGCCCTGACACCATTTGTTAGAGATGCAGTAAGAGACCAAAGTAGGCAAGTTTCTGGAATGACTTCACAGTCCTTCGCTGGCACAGTGACAGTGTTGGCTAATGGCTGTCCTCTTGTGCCAGGGATTTTCTCAACGACCCCGCTTTCTCTCTTGTAATGTTATCACCATAGGGGCCGGTAACCAGGAAACCAGAGATAGAAGCTGACTAATCTGGCTGCGAACAAAAATTAAGCCAACCACTGAGTAAATGGACTATATTCTTCTGCAGGGACACTATTTTGAGTCTGTAAAATTAATGTCAGCAGCAAGGGAATTTTTATTATTGTCATCTAGCACATTCTACCCACAAGACTCATTTGGGCAGCTCAGCAAATATGAGTCTGTATTATTACTTGTGTTTCAAGAGGGAATGAAATCAACTTTAAAGAAAACATGGTACTAGATATAATTTTTAGGGAGTCCCTGGGGCAGGACGAAAAAATCCCCGATACTACAGGCACCAGCCTCTGGGGGATGGGATTTCAGGAGTCCACTAACAGATGGCTACTTATAAGTGCGGGTGGGAGCGCTGTTCCTATTTAAGGCTTGTTTTAATACTTTATTGTGGAAAATCTCAAACACACACACACTTCTGAATAATGTAACGAAACCCATGGGCCCTAAACCTAGCCTCACCCACTATCAACTTATGGCAAATCCCGTTTCCTCCATAACTCCTCATCTTCCCTTCCCCCCAGTTATGTTTAATTACATTATATCATCTAATCTGCAAATATTTCAGTATTAAATGACTTTTTAGGTATACTGAAAGAAGACAGTCTTTAGAATAGCACTAATAGAACTTTCTGCAATAATGGAAATGGCCTCCATCTGCATTGCCCAATATGGCAGCCAGTAGTCACTTGTGACTACTGAGTGCTTGACATGTAGCTGGGGAAAGGAACTGAACTTTAATTTTTATTGAATTTGAACTAATGTGAATAGCCCATTTAAAGAATCAATAGTTATATTGGACAGCACAGCTCTAGAACAGAACTCACAATGACCTTTAACATCAAAGTAGATAGTGTGATTCCAACAGTCAAAAGCTGAGAAAGACATCAACGGTACTGAGGACAAACTTGCAAACTCGCTACAGTAAATATTATCTGGCTATCTCCGAGTTAGATGCCAATGGCACCCGGTGTGATGTAAGTGAGCACTTCCTGTAACACGAAAGAGTTCTGCATTTCCAACTCATGCTGCGCTATTCTGCTAAAACCTGCAGCGACTTGTCCCTTAGTCTTACTGGCTCTTTTAAATGACTACCACAGTAATTGCTACTGTAATTAATACAATTTAAATTGGCAATTAAGATGCATACCTCTCGGAGCCTTTTTCAACTTCCAATGTACTGCTCTACCCAATGCGCAGACTAAAATAATGCTGGAGAGGAAATTGAAATGACATCATGTGCTTGAATTTCCTGACTTGGATAACAATGTGACAAACTCAGTTCCTTTGTTTCATTCTTTGACATCTTGCTTAAGTACCTTGAAGTTATAGTAAAAGAGTAGCAAAACCAAAACAGTAAACTAGTCCACATAGGAAGAGCATCAGCTGGCTGGCCGCTCCTTCTGGACACTCACGTTTAGGCCTAAGTCCACCTTCCAAGCCAACGCACTGCTCCCCTGGCCTGCTCACTCGGGCCCACACACACCCGCGCACGTTCTCGGCTTCAGTGACTCAGAAACAGTCAATGCAATGGAATCTACGTTCCAGTTGCCTCCACCCTGTCGTAGGCTACTCCCTCTCCTGGTGATTCCACCTGAACTGGCATCAGCTAGCTGGGCGCCGCTGGGCACAGAGAATCGCTCAGCATGGTCATCCCCGACTGGAACCTTCCCTAGCAGCCCCATTCCAAGCTTATTCCTTTCACACAACTTTTAACATGCATCAACACAAAAGTTCCATGCAGTGTTTTGAGGGTCTAAGAGAGGTGTGTAATTGTAGTCTATCATTTGTCCCACTATTTAATTCATCTCTAGCCGTCTTATTGGACACGAAGTTTTATTACAGAGCATTCATTGAATGTCAGGGTCGACGTCAACTTTTCAACCAGGTCACGCACTCTAGCAACCTCCACCCAGGTAACGGGGTGCATACATCTACCAAATTAAGCCTGGGACGTTAAAAATATCACCTTTTTCTTCTCAAAACAACAGTAAATCCTTTGAAACTTCTTTACCACAAGCTAAATGAATAAAGGTATTCTACTTGGTCATTTTGAAAATTTAAAATATAATGTGAAGTCTCTTATACTCCACAGCTGGGAATGACTGACCAAATACTCACCAAGGTTAAAACATGGTGAGTAATTCAGCTCAATCCTATAAAGAAATCTGAAGAAAATCATATTACACAGGTCACACATCTTACCTTAATGGTTCAGTTTAAGCATCATCATTATCTGCTGAGAAAAAAATTAGAAAGTTCACCTTAGCAAGGTTTGTTCAATTTGTTTTCATAACTTTAAGAGTAAAAGCCAGAATTAAAAAGCTAAAGAAATATGAGGTGCGGCCCGGTGGCCTGGTAGATAAGTCCAGCAGAGCACAGTCCATCCACATACACACCTGAGGACCCAGGTTCATGACCTGGGGCTGGAGGAACCAAGATGAACAACTATAATGAAAATAAATAAAATGCTTCCTTCTCTCTCTTCTGCCTGTCTGCCTGTTCACCTGCATTCCTGCCTGTACCTTCCCTTTAAAGAAAAAAGAAATATGAATATTATAGCAGCTAGATTCCTACTTAAATCTTAACTCTTTCCTAATGAAAGCTGCCGATGATTTTTCTCAGCCCAAAAAAAGTCCTAGACTCAAGTGTAACACTCTGATGACTGCTTTTTCACGAAGGTTTTCACTTCCCCACCTTTTTGTAAGTTTCGCACTCAGACAGCTGTAAAATGTTATTAAAAGGAAATGTCAATTAATTCATTCTCCAAAGTGCCTCCAAATTCAGAGTGACGTAGAATAATCATATTGCAGTCATGCCCCGGTGGCTCAGAGGCTGAGCTGGCATCTGGGGTGTGGACCACGTACAAAACCCAGGGACCCGGGTTTGTGATCTGGGGCTACAGGGAACAACCAAAATGACAAATCAAAATGCTGCCTCCTCCTCTCTCCTCCCTGCTTCCTGCCTGCTCACCTTCACTCCTGCCTGCCTTCCATTCTCTTTAAGAACAACAACAAAGAATCATCCCAGAGAATAAAGCTAACACGAAGAAGAAAAAAGAAGGCTCACCTGAGCGAAGGGCCCCAATGACACAAGGGAAAAGTCAGGCTAAGACAGCACAGAAATTCGGGAAATTTCTGGGGAGCCGGTAGAGGAGGAAACTGTCCTGCTTCCTGGTGCCAAAGTCCAAGACCCATGGGCTCCCTGACAGCCTGAAGCTCAGGAACACCGGCGACAACAGTACCTACCTGCTAGGGCTGTCGGGGCACGTCTCACCAGGGCTCCAGGCTTCTTACAGGACAGGAGTGCAGGAAGTTTCTGCGGGATGAACAGTGAAGCATTCTTTACCGGCAGCTTTACAGAGAAGCTTCTTTCTGGCCATTTCTCCAGGCCTGTTTCAGGAGCCAAGGGCACAGTAAATGTCACGGAGGGAATTCGGGATTCCTTCCACGCCGAGGCCTTCCAGAGCGTCCCCCTCTAAACCGATCTTCTAGCCTGTTCCCCACCTTGCCCCACGGCACGGGCACACTTGTGTGGCTGACACACAGCAGTCCTGAACTTCCATCAGGAACCAAACAAGCTTCAAATCTTGCCATTTGGGGTTAAGGATAAAATGAGTGACTGAGCCCCATAAGCCATTTACTCAGCGGCACTGCACTCCTCCTCCCTTGTTTCCCAGCAGCCCTGGGCAGAGAGGCAGACGTGACTCAGAGGGCGACAGGCCTAGTTCCACGTCACACAGCTAGTAAAGGCAGCCGGACTGAAGCTGCACGCAGCTGAGGCCTTGGTGGCACAGAGGGTCTTGCCGCCGGCGCAGGCACTGCTGTGAGTGTTTCCAGAGGCGCGCAGACGCGTCGACCCGAGCAGGTCTGACGTGCCGCTGTGGGCACGCAGGACAGCTCTGGGTAGCTACGGTGCCTGCTCATTCCGTGACCGGCGTTTTAGGAGTTAAGAGGCTTCCAGTGAATGGGGACAGAGTGTCTGTGGACTCTGAACACACTCCCCAGGAATAGGCAGGTGGAAGAGCAGCTTTCCCACAAGCACTTGGTGAGTGCCCGCTGCGTGCCCGGCCCCGAGGTTGCCCGCCACACCCAGTCCTGCCTGGCAGCTCTCCGAAGGGCCGGGTGACATGCGCATACAAGGTCCTGTGTGCTACCAGGAGAGACATCCCTGGTGAGTGCCAGGCCATGGGGGTGGGACCCTGCGTCCTCCGGGGCAGACCCAGGCCCACATAGGGACTAGCTTCCTGGTGCTGCAAGTTGCTTCCAGCTATCAGGTCACAGAGCGACATGGTAAGACCTGAGCTACCCCCTCAGGTTCAGAGGAAGCATAACTTGAGCGACAGGAAGACCTAACAGTGCTCCACCATACTAAGCAGAGGACAGAGAAGACACCAGGGTCTGCGCCGGTCCACAGCCCGTCTCAACTGGTCCCTTTAACTGCATACTAGCTTCACAAAGGTCTGAGTCACTGCAGGACTGGGAGGTGACACATGGAAGGGGGTGTGCCCACAGGTCAGAAGAGGGGAGGGTGGAATGGGGAAGCAGGGCAGCATGAGCCCAGAGAGAACTCCACGCAGACAGGTCTGGAGGGACAGGGGAAGGACAACCTCAACGTGCAGCAGCCACTCCTGGCTGTGATGAAAGAGCAGGTTGGGCGAGGGGAGGGGAAGGCTTGGAAGAACTTCTGGATGTCCTGAGGGTCCCTCTCAACACCCAAGGACACCAGCTGACTGCGGCTGAAAAGAGCACTTGCGTGGGTGGCGAGCCTCGTACCTGACCGTCCAGCAGGGCAGTCACTACTCAAGTCGTTGTCTCACCTTTGCACCCCTCTTCACCAGACCTCACCTCCCAGGGAAGCCTGTCCTCTGGCTCCCAGAATGGCGTGCACATGCCTCGGGTGACAACTCCGCAGCCGGCCTGCCTAACTGGGTCTCATCAGCACCACCGTCCCGCTAACCGTACAGAGAGCGTCCATAGAAACAGAACCCTTATCAAAGTGCCCATCCTTTCTCCTGAGCCGTCAGCTTTCTGGCTACACCAAAAGATACTCCCCACTACTGTAAACCCTCTTCTCTCCAAACGACACATGAAAATGTGCGAAACAAGTTGACAGTAGGGCAGATGGAAATGCCTGCGACGCCTAACTGGGGGACACCAACGGCTTAAGGAGACAGGGCTCATATTCGCGACTGCAAGACCTCGAAGAAGCAGTACTGAGTCCAGCCTTCGAAGTTCTGATTTGGCTGCAAAGTCTTACTCTTCTGTTTAAATAACAAAATAATTTTTTTCAAGTTTTACTTCTACTTACAGCCTCGCTGGACTGAATGCTGCAATTAAAATGAAATGGAAATCATTTTCTTTGACGACACGTGTCCTTCAAACACTGCCACCCACCAGACCACCAGAGCGATCGCTTTCTAAACTGCAACTCAGATGATATTAAAAACAGCCCAATATCATACCACACACACAGGCAACAAAAGCAAAGATAAGCCAGACTTCATCTAAATTAGAAATACTTGTGCTTCAAAGGACAGTAGCAAGAAAGTAAGGACTGGCCACAGAATGGGAGAAAATATCTACAAACCGTTTCTCTGATAAGGGACTTATATCCAGAATCTATAAAGAACTCTTAGAAGTCATCCATAGAAAAACAAAGAACCCAATTAAAAACTGGTCAACATCACTTGTCAGCAGGGAATTGCAAATCCAAATTACAATAAGCCAGACACAAAAGGTTACGTATCATATGATCCCACTGATGTGAAATGTCCAATTATGTGAAATGTTCAGAGTTCCAGAGAATGCAGGGTGAGGGGAGAATGAAGAGGGGGGGTTACTATCGAGTGACTGCTCATGGGTACAGAGTTCCTTTTTTAGGGGATCTTGGAGGAGTGATAAAAACATTCTGGAATTAGAAAGTGGTGATAGCTGCATTAACTTTGTTAAAGGGAGAATTTTATAGTATGTAATTTATGCCTAAATATATGTTTATAGAAAACACGCATGGCCTGAGAATTAGCACTGTCTCTAAAATTAGATTTACACAGAGCTATATACATGATCTTCATGTCCTTTTACAAGAATCCAGCAGCAGTCACAACAGATATGACCTGAGGACATAATACCGTGCAGGCGCCACCACACATACATGGCACACACTAATCTGAATGGGAAGTAGCTCACTGGCAGGAAGGAAAATGAACCCCATTTTCAGCAGACACCTAAAAACTGTAAAGAAAAAAGGAGCACTGTACACAACCCTTTTTCGTAACACTGTTTTCCTAACTTTTCCATTGTGTCCTTTTATCTTCTACTATCAATGGTTTATGAAGCGCTTACTAGTAAAGCACTTTCTTCTGGCTCTCTCCAAACCCTTGCCAGGTCTCAAAGTTATATACTGTGATAAGCCCAGGTGTGGAGAAGAAACATCGCTAATAGCAAGGTTGGTATGGAGTCAAGGAAATTATTTTTATTGCTCATAGATGTAATGCCTACATTCTACAAATAAAGCCATCTATTTCTCTGTTATTTTGGCTACATAGGATTTTGAGCAAGGCAATCAAAGAGCTATCCAAACTCACATACAACTCAGCCCCAGTGACACTCCTGCAACGCACCACCCCAACCGCTCAGACCCTGACTTGGGCTGGGAGACGCCTGCATCACCACAACTCAGAAAACCCTCCAAAGGCCTAGTTCAGATCACCTCATCCAAGACGTTTTCAATGGGCAGCTGCGGAAACTTCCATCTTTTTTTGCGTGCGTTCTCAATCATTTCCACTGCTAGCCCAGCTCTCATTGTCAGCTGTGTCTCTTTCCTAATGACATCAACTCCCAGGCAGGGACATACCACAAGGAAGGCCATGCCACCCACTCAGTGGTTCTTTTTTGCTTCTGTAACATCTAGTACAATGCTTTTTATGGGGCGGGTTACCAACAAATGCTAAATTGAGAACAAAGAGCAAAGTCCTTCCTCCTTTATTCTTGTATTTCTATTCTGATTTTTTCTATTTGTACTTTCCATAATTACAATCCTTTGTTTCTCTCTTCCATCAGTCCTTCCCCCATTCTCTTTCTAAGGTCTATGAAAATGTGTGAAACCAAAAATTGATGCTTACTTGTGAGTCTAATGAGAAACGCGCTTGAAAATAACTGCTATTCACTGCAATAGGGAGCTGGCAGAAACTGAAAAACTACAATATTCCTCTCATAAGCTGCCAGAAGCAGAGTAGGCTGGGTCTTTAAACTGCTTTTCTCAAAATTTTGCAATTTTGCAACCCCTTGCCTAGTACTCACTTCCAAATATTTCAATTGATCACTCCAAGTTAAAATTTAGGGACGGATTTTTTGTAATCACATGTCCCTTTTGCCTTGATTCTGAACATCCCCCTTAGAGGCACACCACGTACTTCAGTGCACAGCTTGAGAAACTGAGCCTGAAAGAAGCTAAGGAAACAAAAGCATAACCTCAAAGTTGTACTTTCGCTTGAGCTGTATTTATTTCTGTTTATCTTAATTAAGGTGTGTCTACTTAACAGCCTAGTTAGTTCTACTCTTTGTTTCTAGCCTTCTTGGTTTGTCTTGCTGAAATGGTTGAGCAAGGAGCAAGTCAAGGAAAGCAGTATGTCTAGTGGGCATTATGACCATAGCAGGAAGACACCCCGCCCCCCAAATTACCATAGGAACAGACCCACTTGAAGGCAAGACTTGCCAGAAGAAATAAATTACCTAGTCACCCACTGAGCATTACCTCGCAAAGAGAAGCAGCTGGAAAAGGAAAAGCTGTAAATCAAACCACTCTAATGCAATGTCAGAGCGGCTCACCCTATTTAAAGCATGCAGTGAGTACTCTCGTTTGAAGATGAGCCATCTAATTTAACTTTTAAGGACTATATACTAACAAGCTTGCTTAAAACAAGGCACTTCCGTGGTTAGGAGTGCTAACTAATCGTATCGGTGGTGGAAGGAGGGGAAAGGAAGGAAATGAAGAGGAAAAAAAAACATTTGGCTAAGGAACTAAATCTTAAATCCTGGTGAAAGCAGAGAGCAGCGAGATCCCACAGAACTTTTGGCAATGACGGAAATGTTCTGGATCCACGCTGTCCACACGGCAGCCACTCGCCAGATGTCTGCGAGCCCTGAAATGTGGCGGTCGGTCCCACCGAGGAACAGAATTCATGCAGCTTTACCCGGCGCCACTAGCGCCCAGTCTCCCTCGCACCTGCGGGACTCGATGTATATTCCACTGACCATGAACGTGCCAGTTCAGCGAGCAGCTTACTCAACGAAAACTGCTAAACCTGGAAGCGAGGACAACACCGTGTTCTTGGCTGGGTCTAATAAGCTACTTAAAAAGGACCAGGCATAAATTTACCTGCAATCAGTTGCCTGTAAAAGGCACTTAAAATGCAATAAAGACTGGAGAGCCTTAACATCTTGGGAGGCAGAATTAAAATGCAAATAAATGGGTAAAGGTCACAAGACAGGAACACTGGGAATTACAGCAGTTATTTCAGGAAGAAAAGGTGAATTATGGAAGAAAAGAATTTGAATATGCAGCTTAGAGAAATACAGTAAGGTCACAGAACACACGTTGAATATGATCTGCTTAAGGGAACATTGGCTCTGACTCCCCCCTTCAATCAGATAAGAAACCAGGTGTCTTTCATGCGGAGCTGGTGAGGGAGGGTAAGAGGCAGGAGACTTCCTAGGAACTGGGGGAAGTTAGTACACATCACTCACTACCCAGGAGGCATGAAGCCACAGCGAAATGAACTTGGCTGTTCCAGGAAGGAAGAGTGAGAGGATTTCCCAAGAAGATATGTTTCCAGAGGACAACTGTGTATCTGGAAACTAGATCAGAGGCTCCCATTCTGCAGGAAAGCTGTCACCAGCTCAAAGTGAGAACCAAATCTTTTTTGTTGTTGTTGTTTTTAAGCAAAATAAGAGAGAGCCCCAACTGGAAAAGGCTCTTATGGAGCCTCACACCTCTAGCTACAGGCCTAAGTGACGCCTTCAAGTCTTAGCTGGGATCTGGCCACCGTTACTACCTCTATCAGGCCAAACACCTGGCCGTGACCGCCAGCGATTCCTGAAGCCCACCTCCACCCTCCCCAGGTCCAAAACCTTTCTTCTTCTGTGTCACCCACTTTATGCAGCCACAGAAGAACTGTGTGCACTTCCCTGCCTACCTATCGCCATAGTCTTTTTTTCTCTAACAGCAAATGCTATCATCGTAACACTAGTGGCTACTGTTGACTGAGTATGTACCAGTAGCTGGAATCTAGTGCCTTGAAATCACCAGCAAGTCGGACACTCTCACCCAGATTTTCTAGATCAATAAGCACAAGCTCACAAAGACGAAAGGTTTACTTCAACAGGGAAGCTCAACAGGAAAGTGTTACTTTCACTCCCAGCAAAGGACAATGTGGGACAAGTGTGGATGACAGCAACGCCATGGAGAAGACAGAAAGCAACTGGCCCAGTGGTGGCAAACTGCAGAGACGGGAAACCTTACTCGGGAGCAGCAGCCAAAATGAGGAACTGAGACCCCCCCATAGACCTGAAAGAGGCCAGTGCAGGCCCAGAACGGGCACACGCACACTTGTGGACACTTCCTGAGACAGGCCTGCTGAAAGCTCCCAGGTTTCTCCGAAAGGCCAGGGACCTCATGACCACCCGCTCTGCAGCCAGCGGCCCTTTCTCCAGCAGTAGATCTCCTTCCTAAAGGGGTCGACGTGGCTGAAAATGGAGAGGAAACACGGGGGACAATGCAGGGATGGCGGGGCAGTCTGCAGAGGTAACCTCCTGCGCTCCCCTCCACACCCCCAAAGGGCACGGTTATCTCTGGGGAGGAGAGACCCAAAGGAAAAACTTGAGGATGCTGACACGGGGGCACCTGGAGGGAATGCTGATGCCAAGGAAAACCGACTTTGCTGCCTTAGCCCCTACCACTAAGCCTTGCAGGCCAGAGCACCCCTGCCAACACCAAGCCTCTAACAGGGAGGGCTAGAACCACTGGATGAACACTTGGAAGACACCATGCAGATTTGTGCTCGAGAGTTCAGTTTCAACATTCGATCGAACCACATTCCTTCCAATGACATCATGTCTTTGCAAAGCTGGGTTTCCCAGGGCTGCAGTGATTTTAAAAAAAAAAAAAAAAAAAAATCAAGTACTATGCACAGACGAGTGTGCAACAGGATATGAGGGTGGCAGCTGTTTGCTCCCGAACAACTATTTTTTTTTAATTTTATCTTAGAATACTGGCATTCCAGGGAATGCCGTGTTCACCAACGTGTGGCCTAAGCCAAACACACCATGTGGTGTTTCAGGTAAGTATGTCTATGCGCCGCTCTGAATAAACACACAAGTGTGAAAACGCAGACTAGAGCTGTCACCTGGCTGTGCTGTCACCCAGGGGAGGCCTCACTTTTTGCAACGTGTGCAAGCACCTCGATTAGAGCTCTGTGAAGCAAGTTCTAGAAACAAGTCTGAAGGCTTTTCTCAGGCTTTTGTAAGAGGGGCAGCACAACTGCTCTTATGAGAACCATGCTTCTGGAAGTACCGGAGCCTCTGCACCCCTGAACGGAATCCGATTGATGACTACTTGGAACTGAATTGGTTCACACCGTTCTGCTACCCTTCACACTGGGATCATGAATGTGGCGATGGAATGCACGGGTCAGGCTGTTCCGCACTGTTTCTCCAAGCCCTGGCAAACAATGGCCCACATTTGTAAGGCATCAGGCCTTGGACAAGAGTGGAGTCTCTGTCCAGACTCCCGCGATGAAATGAGCCAGGTTCGATGTGCAGCGTCGACTGCTTTGTTCCAGAACACACACCCCATACAACTACTGTTACTTTCCTCACATCCGTTTCCATCTAGCCATGCTCTCCATGTTCGCAGGAAGTGAGCGTAAAGCCTGTACCCACCACAGTCAAAAATTAACGAAGTCATGGAAGAATCCGGAATGTGCGACTGCACAATATGTACGAGATCAAGGGTCATGTTGGGAAACAGACAGCGATTTCTCCTCCAAGCTACCAAGTGAGTCCAGACAGGCCAGGCTCCCTGGCAAGCGCGGGCGGGTCTGCTCCCCAAGCGGCAGTCAGGCCTCCCTCCACCCACACACCTGGTTCCCCTGGGTCACCTCCCCCATCTCCTGACCTTTCACTTGCATCACAGCTTTCCAAACTCCCAGAGGCATTTGGTGAGTTCATCCACCTCCCCGAAAAATCCCTAATAAATGCTTTGTTCATGACCTACTTGGTCATGGCCCCATTTTCTAGCCCTGGGTTTTGACTAACAAATTTATCATCTAGATAGCTTTCAAGCACGACACGTTTCCCAAACACACACACAGGCACACTTCTATTTAGCCTATTTCCTCCAGTTACTTCACCAGGAAGCTGCCTGGGGCAGAACTACTGGAAGCCAATAACCTGACGTTTCCACTCCGTGCCATGTAAAATTCTACAGATTATGAAGTACAACCATCTCCTTTTACGAAGACAACATATAGTGAGCAAACTGCAGACAGAGCAAGACTTCTCTGGGGCGGTGGGTGTCCTCCTCCCCCAATTCCTTTTGACCCTTCCCAGACTAGAGCGCTCCAGGGAGGAAAGAACACAGGTCCCTTTGTCGGGTCCCGTGTGACAGAAGTCATGCTTAGACGTATAATTTAGTGTCTACTCTTCCCAGGAGCAGACAACTCCTGATAAGCAGCAAAGAGCACTGTTCATCGGGGTGACTCAAAAAGGAAAGCTACACACAAAACGCTGCCGCACTGACTGCACAAATAACACTTCTGCAGTGATTCCTGAAAACAGTCAACCCTTTTTGACTCTGAACTCATCCACTTCGGTCCCCAAATTCACCTACTAGTTACATCTGAATGAAGCAGGGCATGGAGTGAAAGGCCTGGTCTCTGACAGGCATGGCGAACGTGGCCTGGAAAATGCCAGAAAGAAAAGGATGCAAGTCCTTTTTTTAATTTCATCGTTTATTTGAGTCCAGTGATAAGATGCACGCACAGCTATTGTCTGCTGAGGCTAAATTTAAGGAAGAAGTTTATGCTCAACAAGAACGGCTTCTTGATTTGACTCCTGTCACAAGAAGTCAACATATAAAGCGATGGGGACTCGTCCACTTTTTCCATTTGTCCCACATGCGCCCACACTAACAGCCACAGTACCGTGTGAGCACAATGGCAGCTTTTCCTCTTTCAATGACCACCTGGCCCCTGACCTGGAGTAGCTGAGGCAATAAATTTTGTCCAAGGTTGAAGTCAGAAGCTGATCTTATGACTGAGATTACAATGTAAGCTTTGTTGAGGAGGTGGGAACTCCCTACTGACTTTCATTATTACCAGAACCTTCGAATCAGGGCCCAAGAGTGTTCAGAACATGTCAACTGGTATAATGCAAGCCCAAACCCCTGGTCTATTTCAATGGCTCTGAATAGGCCTCAAGATCTGTTTGACACGTTGGCCTTAAAAATGAATTCTGAACAACCAGTGTGAACTTAAATGTAAATAAAATAAAGATGTTTCTTCCTCTCTCTTCCTGCCTGCCTGCCTACTCGCCTTCATCCCTGCCTGCACCTTTCCTTTAAAACGAAAATTCTGCTATCAGAAATATTTGCTCACTCCTTAATCTTTTGAATGAATGAATGTGCCATTTAATCAGGAGATATCGCTCCATGTTCTCATGTTTCCCCCTGCTCTTTCTTAAAATGATGAGGAGGTACCCTAGGCAGGAAAGTGACATTGCATTTGCAGTCGACAGCAGTATTAAAACATGAGTCCTGGGGTGACACCAACTGTTCTAAAGCAGGATTTCTCAACCCTGGCACCAGTGACATTTTTGGCTGGACAACTCTTTGTCGTGGGGGCTGTCCTCCGACTGTAGCACCCCCTCTCAGGTATGAACCACAATGCCTGGAGACATTGTCAAGTGTCCGCCAGTTGAGAACTCTCAGTCTAAACTCACATGGGCCTACTTGAATCCTGGCTCTGACCGCTCACTGTGTGACCGTGGAAAACAGATCTAAACCTCCTCTGTCCCGGAGCAAATTCCTTATCTGTAAAATAGAAAATACTGCAGAAATGGTGAGAATTCAGTGAAAGGAGGCATGTCCAGGATTTACAGGCACAGAGCACACAGTGCCCAGGGGGTTGCCCAAGAAATGGTAATGAGAGAAAGCTAAAAATTAGCTTTAGAACCAAAGGAACTTATCTTCAGGCCATTAGAGTACTGGAGTCTAGACAGAAGTGGCTGAGATAAAAAGAAACCAAGAAAGAAGAGGGAGGATGGCAAAGAGGGACTAACACTGAAGTTTGTCCCTGGTGTCCAGTGTTCTTCTAATTTGTTTTGGCAGGTCAACTGTAACTTCACTAATGGTAAACCAAAAATATCCCCAAATCACAAAATACTCCAAGACAAATAAGTCACTGAAACCAGCACTGAGCCCCGTTCAAAAGAATGCAAAATCATTAACTCCGCTTAGCTGAGCTGGTTCTAATCAATACAATCATCAGGCACTGAGTAGGCTCCACAGGCCAGAAAGGTTCAGTAGAAATAAGAATTTACTATAATGTCTACACAAAAAATCTGGAAACACCAGTCTGTGAACGATTACTTCAATGTGGAAATCTAAATAAGATACTCGGAGCTGTAGACCAGTAGTGATAACTTCAACGTAAGTTTCTAGGAGAGAAACGAAAAACAGTCTTCTTTAAAGTCTTTGACTGAATGCTTCTGGGTTTCCTTCACCTCCAGTTTGCTCCATGGAACAGTTTTTAAATTACAGGTAATTCTGGGATTTTTCCATTACAATTGCGCCAGTCAGAAAGACAAACACATTATATAAATTTTTTTTAAAAGAAAAAAAAAATTAAAGCATTTAAATCCCATCGATTTTATCGACAGGGAACGCCAAAAAAAAGTGTGGTCACGTGACAATTTGGAAACTAGCAGAGAAGTCATTCCTTCAAAGAATCGTGGTCACGGGACTTGTCATCACTTAAAAAGAAAACAAAAAAAAGGGGCGGGGGGGGGAGTGATTACCTCCTTAACTCTTTGGCCAGCACTTAAAATTCTCATCTTGCCTTTTCTACGTACTAAGCTGGAAAAAAAGAAAGGAACACGGTTCTGAAACCTTAGCCAGGGTCTGAATCAGATAGCGCCCAAACGGCCTCCAGTCCCTGGGATTCACGCTCCGAAGTCCTCAGCCGAGTAGTCGCTACGACATTTGCAAAGGTTCGCCTAGGTAGAAAGGCAGAGGTCGCCAAAATCAGACCGTGAGAGCGCCTCTGCTTTCTTTCCATTAATCGTCGGGCCGGCTGGGGTGTGCGGGTATGTGTCCCCCGTCTTTGGGGGAAAGCTGCTGTACGTGCGGGAGTCCCCGGGTGACAGTGTCTTTCTCCGTGTGCGCCTCTCCCAACCTCCCGGGTGTGTGTGTCTCGCCCTAGGTGTTTGGGAGTCCCTGTGTCCCTCCCCTCGGGTAAGTGTGGTAACCGGTCTTTGCTCCTGCGTCAGTCAGTAGGAGGCAGGACCACGACAAGCTGACCCCCGGAGCAGGTGGGTGGCTAACTCGCGCAGGCATCGCGCGCGCCCCCGCCCCAGCAGCCCGAGGTGCAGGCCACACTGGAGGCCCAGCCCGCGGGCCCCCTAAGACCCGCCTCGGGCGCCCCGACGCGACCCCCGCCCGGGTCCAAGGAGTCTGCGCCCCGCTCACCTCGCGGCCACACGGAAGACGACTGTCAGCTCCGGGTCGGCCCGTCGGGATGCAATGAGGAAAGAAAGGGTCGGGAGCTGGGTGGCAGGAGGCGGCGGCGGAGGCACTGCCCGGGTCCGACTCCAGCTGCTCTCCTCCAGCACGAAGGGAACAACATGGCGACGGGCCGGGGCGGGGCCCTGGGAAGGCGGGGTCGGGATGGAGAAGATGGGGCGGAGCTCGGGGGGAGACGGGGCTCGCGGGAGACCCGGCCCGGGAGGCGGGGCGGGCCCAGGAAGGCAGTGCCTGGAGAGCCGGGCCAATGGAGGTAGGGTGGACCCAGAGAAGGCGGGGCCTGGGTGGAGATGGGGCGGGGCCTGCGTGGGGAAATGGGGCGGGGCCTAGGGTAGCGTGGCCTCGAGGTCGCAGTCCGCCCCTTCCTCATCCATTCCTTGCCTGGCTGTCTTCGCTAACTCACTATCCCCTTCGGGTGTTTTCTCATTCTACGTTCTGGAGAGTCAGAGAGAGAGAGCGAGAACGAATAATAGTTATCTTTAAAAATGTACGTAAATAAGCAGATTACGTAACCACGACCACAGGTATTGTGATTATGAGAAAGCTAAGGTGCTAGAACAAACGGGTAGATGAAAAATAGAAACTCCTAATATTGTAGAATAACAGGATTTTTAAAAATTACATTTAAGGTTTTCCTTAATCTTGTTAAATACTGCTTCTATCATCTCTAGGTATAACAGAGTGGTGGGGAAAGGTGGTATTGGGGAAGCTCTCTATAATTCCTCACTTTATATATGGAGCTGAGCTGATTTTGTGGTTTCTTTTCCAAAAGAAGGATCTCATGTGTTATTTGCCGGGTCCGCAGTCACTAATTAAATATGTTCTGACTCTTTAGGGAGTCATTTTCAGGTAATGAGTCTAATGTAATCTTTTCATTTAGCAGGAGAAAGGTTATATTTGACAGTTTCTCAAAAGTATAAAATGTAATTTTAGAACACTTGTGAAATAAGACATGCAATAAAGATCGAGTTCTAGTCTGAGCCTAAATGAATTTTTCTTCAATATATAGAAATCTATTTTTTATCCATGCAGGGCATTTCCCCAATTAGATATCAAATAAAATACAAATTGATTGAAAATGGGGAAGGGGAAGAGATATTCATGATCTTATTTAAAAACACATAATAATGAAAATACACAACAAAACATCTAAGAATATTAGAGCTCATTTTTCAAGAGACAACAATATACAGGATCAGGTATGTTGGACCACATTGCAACAACCAGTCTACAGGGTCCCTAAAGAACCTGAAAATTACACATCACATACTCAAGGAAAGATAGAGTATGAATTCATCTATGCAGCTGCTAATACCAAGCAGCTATAAGTGAGTGCTCTTAGAGAATTATTGTATCTTGACTTAAAGTAAGCCTTGAAAAATCCAGAGTTTTCAAGAAAAGTGTTTTAAGAAAGTCCTACAAGTAATTCTTAGGCTGTTCCACAATGTAAGGGAGACATACAAACTGCTGTGTGTGGCTTATAGTCAGTATCCGAAAAAAGAATAAAGAAGTTTACTTTTTCTGAAATAACTATTACTTTGACACTGGCCAACTGAGTTTTAAGGTTATTAGTACATTCTGGTCTCTTCCACCATGTATTTCTTTATCTAATTGATCAGATATTGCAAGAGTAGGGTGGATCAAAAGACTTTCCTTAAGGGCAACTTTGGGAGATTTTTGTGTTTGGATGTGTGGTTGCAAGCTGACACAAGTTAGATAGATGATCTCGATCTTTCTTTCTCCATTAACTTGTTTACTGACAAAAAAAATTTTTTTAAGAATGACCCAGTTTGACTCCCTTCATCTAATTAGGATTTTTGTCTTTATAGTCTGTAAACACATACATCACTCATGGAGGAAGAAGAAGTCAAAGTTGCTACCTATTAATGATTCCTTTCCTTAAGTGACACCTACTTATTCCTATGAGCACTGGGAGTTACTACTCCATTTCAAAATGGAGTCTGAAAGAGATCACCTCTGGCATCTGCGATGAAAAACTACAAGTAGCCATGTATAGTCCAGGGACTCGGGCTCCCCCAGGGACCTGGGGCCGGGTGGGAAGGAAAGAAAAAAAGATATAATTAACAACAAAAAAGAAAAGCTATGAGTAAGTGGGTCCCAGACTCAGGTATAATAAATACTGGTTATAATTCAATTGACTCTACTTTTCACATACAAGGTAAACACAGAATTGATTGGTAGACAATTTGACCAGGAAAAGACTTATCTAAAGCATCAGAAATTTGATTTTTTTCCTAAGTCAAAATATGAGATTTTTTTCTCAAAGTGGTGTAGATATTCTTGTATAGCTATACTAAGTGAGAAAGGCATAAAAAAAAATAATGCAAAACCTATTACATCTGGGTTTAAAGTCAGGTGAAAATAGAAAACATAATGTTAAATGAAAAAAAGCATTACCAAATAGTATATTTTTTATAATACATAACTTCCGTAAATATGTGTTATAAAGGATGTCGAGAGCAGCTAAATCAACTCCATCTTGTGCTCAAAACTCCATCTCACTGAGCTTTTAACACCTTAAAAAATTATTTTACTGACTGACAAGAACTGATTTCCAACTACGTATGAACTTCTCTGAGAACTATGCAAAGATTTATAATTTTCTTTTTCTTCTCTCTGTAGCAACCAAGAAGTCAATGAACTGTATAAGGAATATTAAATCTACAACCAATCTTAATTTTCAGTAGTGTTTTTGCAATTCTATCCTTCTTCCCTTCTCTTTTGTCCTTGAAACCTCTTAAAGAAAGACTCCAGTGCTGTGTCATGGTGTCTCAGGTGCTAAGTGGTCAGATGGGGTGTCGACCAGGTAAAGCACAGGGATCCAGGTTCCGGGCATCAGGGGGAACAATCAGAATAAACAAATGAACTTTTAAAATGCTTTTTTTCTTCCCTTCCTTCCTTCTTTCCTTCCTTCCTTCCTTCCTTCCTTCCTTCCTTCCTTCCTTCCTTCCCACACCCTTCAGCTTAAAAAAATAAGACTCCAGCAAGATGCAATTAGCACTGTTATCTACATTTTCCTCCCCGGTTTCCAAATCTAAGACCCCAAATAAATGCCATTGTTTCATCTTAATCTCTTTGTGTGTTTTTCACAATTTTCAAATATTTCTCTGATCTATTTATGTAGTTATAGAATACATGCTTGTTCAATATTTCAAACCAGTCACACTTTTCCAGTTCTAGAAACTAAATTCTGCCTGTTTCTTACACTAATACTGAATTTGTGATCCTGATCTTAAGTCAGACAAAATTTGTTTGTTTGGTTTCTCTATATACCACATATGAGTGAAAGAATCCTATCCACTTCCTTTCAATTTACAATTTTAGTTTCTTCATGGACTGAAAGCTAATTAATAAATTCAACAGATCTTTATTAATGAACTCCTAGTATAAACTAGGCAGTGGGCAGGGGATGCAGGCACACGGTTCTTGCCTTAGGGAGTACAAAGTCTGGCTGAGGAGACAGACTGTCTGATTCAGAATCCAGCCTGGAAAACAGGCACACTAGGGATTTCCAATGGGGAATTTCATAGAGGGCATTGACTATGGGGCTGTAGCCTCCCAAAATGTTTGCTACCATCCACCAGTTATATTTATATCATACCACCTTATCTTGGTGAGTAAAACAGATTCAGTTCCTTTCCTAGGAGAGCCCAAAAAAGTAGAGGAGACATTTGATAAACAAATGCACACTTACAACACGGATTAAGAGCCTTGAAGGGGCAAAGGGCAGTAGGTGAGAATACAGGGTGGTGGGACCAGAGCGAATAGCAGTTCACCAAGAACCTAGAACATAGCAGCACTCAGTAAGTTTTTCTAAATAAAAGATGGGCACAAACAATTACTAATTCTTCATAATTAGTAGAAAAACTGAAATTATAGTGGTTTCTCTAGCCACAACTAGATCTATTATAGTTCCTTAAAAATAATTTGGACATGTTGAATGGTGCTGCTTTTTCTCTCTCATGCTCTAAACTTAGCTTAACTCAGCTAAGTACAGATGGCAGAATGGACCAGGCATGACAATGCAGGAATGAGGTGGAGAATTTGATACCTTTGCTGATTACCTGATAAATCTGAGTCATAAAGTGAAGTTCATCTTTAAAAGCCAATAGAGGGCGTGCCCTAGTGGTCTAGCAGATAAGGCCACGGGACATTGTCCACATCCATCCCAAGGACACAGGTTCAAGACCCAGGGTCAGGGGAAACAACCAAGATAAACAACTAAAAAAAAAAAAAATGTATGTATATATACATACATATAATTGTTTCTTATTCTCTCTTCCTACTTGCCTGTCTCTGCTCACCTTCATTCCTGTCTGCACCTTTCCTTTAAAAAAATTATTTTTTAAAAAAAGTCAGTAGAAGGAAATCTCAGGCACATCATGCCTATGACATAAAAGGTTTATTTGGGTTTGCTGGTGTGAGTGTTTTCACATAGGAGTGTTTACTCAATAAAAAAGAATTGGAAGCATAAAAACACTTGGATCTTCAGAGCAGCATATGTTAGGTAATTTTTATTCAAGTTTTGATTTCCATGTTACAAGACTCTTTTGAGCAATAAGTGGAAAATTTTCTGAGGCAATATTAAACCACCTTTAGAACTACTTTATATGGCATCCAAATGTAATCTTTGTTTTCGGCTAAAATGCTTAAAACAAGACAAAGATGCAATTACCTTGGCAACTATTTCCTCCACGCGGAAGCTCTCTCAGATCCACGCAGATACACACACACAACTTTGCGCCAGTCCTAGAACCCAGGACAGTGCTACTCTTCCTGCCTTCCTGTTGCCATGTGGCTGGGTACCCGGTGCCCATCAGCAACTTTCTGGACCTTTTAGTGTAAGAGCTGAGACACAGACAGTCCCCACAAAGCATTTCTCATCCCCCCACACCCGCCCAGCATCATCTCTACACAGGTGTAAACAATCCAAGTGGGTGCAGACTCCTGGTCACGTTGCAGTCAGGCTCTGTCCAAACTCAATCCCAATTAGGTTAGAGTTCATCCCTCACCCCATCTGCCTAACAGAGGACAAGGGGAACCGTGAGTAGTGGAAGATATGTCTGGAGCATTTACGTTTCATTTATACAAAACACCGGCATGCAACAAAAAATGTTAATATGCAATATGGAAGCAAAAAGTGACTAATAATCAGAGACACAAAACGATAGAATTTAATACGTCACGACAATTTGGAAGCAGCTCACGAATGCAAGGGTAGTTTAATAGTCATTGTTTAAAGGGTCTATAGATGCTGAGCAGATACAGTCAGTTCAATAGATGAAGAAAACAAAATGCATTCGATTCAATTCAACACCCAACAACACTAATTTCTTAGCAAACCAGAAATAGAAGGGAAGCTCCTTAACTTTGTGAAGCTCTACTAAACTTATACCAAACGTCATACTTAGTACAGTTTACAGGAAGCCCTTTAAAACAGAAAAAAAATCCTGTGTCTGCTGGGGTCACTCTTCAACATTACACTGGAGGTCCTAGTATGTGAAATAAAAGAACAACTGTGAGGGTTGCAAAGGAACCAGAATATGTTCATTTGTATTAAAGAAAGATTATTTGATTAGGAAATCCAAAGGTCTCTACTGAAATGTGTCATTCAAGGCAGCTTACTGTCTCCCCCAAATTAACATGCTGAAATCCTTACCCCACTGTTACGCATTGGGAGGTAGAGCCTTTCAGAGGCCCTCAGGACAGGATGGCCAGCTCCCTGCTCCTGCCCTGGGGACGGTGGGGTGGGGGTGGGGGTGGGGGGGGAGATCTATGAGCCTGGGAGCCTTGATCTTGGACTTCTACCCTCCAGAACAGAAATATATTTCTGTTGTTTATAAAGCTACCCAGTTTATGATATTTTGTTACAGCAGCCCAAATGGACAGGAGTGGCTAGATAAAAAATGGTAACAAAACGAGATTCTACTTACATAATCAACAAACACAGGACACAAAAGTTTCAAAAATACTGAGTCCAATAAAAAAATGATAAAATGCTTAGTAATCAATGTAACTCACACACACACACACACACACACACACACACACCACTACTCCAGTATGCATGTAAGTGCTACCTGAGATGTTCCCCAAGAAATGCCTTTTCTAAGTTAGACGTTGATGTAAACTCTGAGTGGTACAAAGTTAGAATGTATCTTAAAGATCATCTAGTGCAAGCTGGCTGCCAGTTCAGATACAAACGCAGGCAAATGGGATTGCACTTTTGCAGGCTTAGTCTGCTGAGGCTAAACCAAGACCCTGACAGCCCCCATGCCAGTGCTTACAGAAACAAAGAACTATTTCTCTCCTTACTGTCTTTTAGGGGTCAGATGAGGTTCTGTCCCATGTCATCTTCCGTCTGGACCCAAGTCCATGAACCCGAGCTAATGGGGCAGCCCTGACCTGATACATTGCACTGGCTGAGAGAAAACAGAATCCACAATAATGTCCCCTGCTGCCTGTTAAAGCTTCTACCCAGAAGTGACATTCATCATTTCCATCTGTCCTTGACCAGAGCAAGGCACACCCTGGGCTGTACCATCTGCCTAAAGGGAGGGGCACTCTGCCAGTCACATGATCAGTCTGACGGGGTGGTGTAGTGTTCCAGAATCATCCCACTGGGAGGGTCATCAAATAGTTGAAGGATAATACAATCTAACACAGGTCTTATGAGTCAGGACTCTGTTTCGTTAATTTGATAATTCAAATTCCACAATATGAATGGAATACATCTATCATGAATAAATTCTTTTTTCTGGAGATTGAGTTTGAAATATTAATAATAGCAACATTTGATTCTGTGTTTTAAAGTTAATTGTACCACTTTCGAAGTAGGCAGTGGACTATGAACATCAGAGACGGGTATGAACTCTTAACAAAATTCCATTGTAGTCTTGCAAAGAATCTATTTTGCAGGCACACCCTTATGCTCAGGCCGCTGAGATACCTGGGGTGTTGACCATGTACAGGGGCCAGGAGTGGCGGGTGGGATGGAACAAAAATATAGAACAAATAAATTAAAACATTCCTCCCTTCCCTCCTCCCTCCCTCTGTCCTCTCTTAGAAAAAACCAAACTAAACTATTTTACAAAATTGCATTACCCACCTACCATGCCCAGAGTGAACTTTGAGCCTCTGAGCAATACATGTGTAACTAAGATTTACGGAGAACTTGATAGAAATTAATGAAAAAAAACACGTCCACAAATAATATGTATCAAGCCATGATAAAATAGCAGGGAGAGGAGAGAGAAAAGTCCTAACACGTATGCGTGAAATCCCGCAGCCCAGAGATGTAATGGAATCGTGTAAGGAGGGACCTGTTATAATTCAAAGGCACCGTAATTTTATACAAGTCGACATGAAGGAGAGGAAACCTGGACGCAACAGCATGTTACTAAGAATTCTTAGCTTTAGTCCTTACTAAAGACAAGAGTGCTGAAAGTCGACTGGACAATTCTTTGCCAATGAAATAAAGAAAATAGGGGGGAAATATCCATCTTTCCTTTATTCTTAAAGAAAAAGAACTTGTGGCCTTCATGTTGTAGATGAGCGAAGTTTTTTGCTTCTTTCAAAATGTCAAGTTTCGCATGTGATTCGCCAAAAATAATTACTGACATAAAACTGTGAAGAAGTGTAATAGTGACAGATGCAACTGGGAAACTTCTGTGTAAATTCAGTTAAAGCTGCACTTTACATAAAGGTCAGTACGGTTCCTTTGGATAGTAAAATATGGTTCACTTCTTGAGTTAAAAAAAAAACCAAAAACCTCACGTGATAAAAGTCAGATGCAAAACACGTCATGTTGCGTAATTCCCTTTATGTGCAAGGCCCGGGGTGCCCGGGCTTGGGGGAGGGGGGTAAACAGGAGCATGTGCTAATGGGCACTGGCTTTCTTTTGGGGGGTGATGAAAATGTTCTGAAATTAGCCAGCAGTGATGGTTGCAAGACTTTGCAAACACACTAAAAACCACTGAATTGTACCAAAAATAAATAAATGCACATGAGCTTTGAAAAACACATAAACTGCAGTAGTATATACATATTTGATTGGGGGTAATCATTGCCCAAGAGTCACTTTTAGAATGACTGCCATCTGACATGCAGTCCAGCACAGTCGGTGGCACACAGATCATTAACACGGCGACAACAAAATTTCTGTTTGTCGTACATACTTTCAGGATCTGCTGGCAAACCGTGAACACACGGAATTTTAGTTTTACTCCCCTCCTGATTTATGGCTGGTGACGGTGTTGCTGAGCGCTAAAACGGAAAGCTGCACAGAAGAAAGAGAAAGGTTCTAGCAGAACTGGGCAGACTTCAGCGTGTCCGATGTTTACTCAGAGATGCCAGATAGGGGAAAAGCTCAAAGATATTCTGGGATAGCTAGTCTCTCCAATTCTCCATGGGCCTCCGTCTCTCAAATGAACATGCCTGTCGTAAACGCTCATCACTCCCTCTAAACTTGTTTTCCGTCCTTAGCACGAATGCATGTGTGTACTGCTGTGTCATATTTCCGGTTCTTCTGGTTTTCCGGAGTGCATTAATTTAACAAGTATTTGTTGAAGGCTTTTCTATGTGCCAAGACCTATTCTAGGGGCTGGGCATAAGCTATGAAAAAAAGAGCAAAAATCCCTGGGCCCATGGAGTTTTTCATTTACCAGATGGGGGAGTGGGAAACCGAAAATAAGTAACATAAATAAGCAAAGCATCGTATTCAATGGCGAATTTGCACTACGGAAAACAATCAGAAAGGGTGCTGAGAGATGTAGTAGACAGCCAGGGAAAACCTTACTGCCCGACGTGATCTTTGAGCTAGGATTTGAGAGAGGTAAGTTATTGGGAATCTGTGGGAAAAGCAGAAACAACACCCAGTGCAAGGGTCCTGTGGCAGGTGTCTGCCTGGCACAGACAACTAGCAAGGAGGCCAAAGTGACAGCGTCGTACTTAGTAAGGGGCAAGTAGTAGTCGAAGGGCTGGGAAAGGAAGCAGGGGTCAGACAGGTAAGACCACTGTAGGAACTTTGCTTTTCTCCTAGAAACAGGAGTCGAGAGAGCGCTTTGAACATAGGGGCGTCAGGTCCTGATTTGCATATTTCCCAGGATCACTCCAGCTGCTACGTGGGAAATACATTTTGGGGACAAGAGCAGAAGGCGGGCAGTCACTAAGCAAGGTAGTATGGCCATCCAGGTGGCAGATGACATTGGCTTAGACCCAAGATGGTGGCAGAGACCATATGAGGTCAGAGTCTGGGTATTTTTAAAAAGGCTTATTGAAGAATAATTTGCATATAGTAAAATTCACTCATTTGAAGTTCACCATCCAATGCGTTTTAGCAAATGTGCAGAACTGTGCGGTTTTCGCCCCAATCCGATTTTAGCATATTTCCATCACCCCAATAGGACCCTTTATGCCATGTGCACTCCATCCCCAATTCCTCCCACCTGTCGCCAGTAAGCACTCATCTGCTGTCTGTGCCAATGGATTTGCCTCTACTGGACATTTCATAGGAATGGAGTCAGAGAAAAGTGGGGTCTTCTGGTTGACTTTTTGGCCTTAGCGAGTGTTTCCAAAGTTCATCTCTGCTATGGCGTGTATCAGAACGTCATTCCTTCATATTCCTGAACGTATTTCTTTGACTGGGTAGACCATATTTTGGTTTTCCAGCCAACAGTTGGTGGACAATTATAAGGACTCTAATTTCTCCATATCGTCACCAACACTTGTCATTTCCTATCTTGATTCTGGCCATCCGAGGGGCTGTGAAGCAGTATGGCTTGTGGGTCTGGGTTTGCATTTCCCTGAAGGCTAAGGAAGGCGAGCATCTTCCCTTGTCTCCCCGAGTCACCTTCTTTGGTGAAGTGTCTATTCAAATCTTCTGTCCCTTTTTAAGTTGGGCTTCTAGATATATATTTCAAAGAGAGCCACGAGGAGGATTCGCTGATTGAAAGTATGACGACAGAGCAAGAGAGGCGTCAATCATGACTGCAAGCTTATTAGCTCAAGTCATACAAGTTGGGAATTGCCTCTAAGGGGAGAAGCCGTGTGGGAGAGACTGAAAACTTGATTCTACACGTTAAGTTTGAAGTGCTTGTTAGACACCAGAGTAGAGCTGTCAAGTAGGTTGTTTGATGTATGCTCCAGAATTCAGAGGAGGAGCACATCTGCAGAGAAAGAGGGGAGTCATTTACCCCAGAGGTGTAAAAACCCCGGGACGACATCACTCACCAGAGGAGTGAGTGTAGACAGAGATGACCAAAGACCAAACTCTGGGGCACTCCAAAGGTAAAAAGTCAGGAAAAGAATGAGGAAGCAGTAAGTGATATGAAACAGGGGGCGCGTAAGCGGGAAAGTGTGACCTACTGCAAGCCACAAGTGTGCAGGCCCTGGGTGACAGACCAGCGGCGAGGCCATCACTAATGTCGGCATGCCACGTGAAGGAGTACGTGCAAAGGCAGAGGCTCTGTTGTGGACAGGACAGCATTTCGCAAACTGAAGGGGTGCAGGCGTTGCTGAGGACTTTGTGAGAACATAGGTTCGGCTCCAGGAGGTCTGGCCTGGGGGGCTCCAGTTCTGTCTCTGCTCCCAGGGGATTGATGCCACGGATCACAGGCCTCATGGTGAGGAGCCAGAGTGCAGGGCTGCTTCATCTGCGGGTATTGTCACGGCATCTTCTGTGAACGTGGCGCTAACCAAGAACGGCAATGTCACTGCTCCGGGGTGATTTTAGAGGATGCTCCATGCTCCGGGTGCCTCACGTCATCAATACTGCGGCTCACATGTGGCTAGGACACTGGAGCAGCAGGAGCAGTGGTTGTGGAGGGCTTTGTTCGCCCTGGGAGCTGGAAGGCAGAAAGAGTGGGTGCCTTCTGTGTCTGGAAACTTTTTGCTCAACAATTTGGCCGATTTCAGAAGGCTGGGGGTGAAATCTGTCTGCTGCATGAAAACCAAACCGCAGAGATGGAGTCTCCTGTCTGAGAAGATACTAAAAGCCAAGAGGGGCCTGGGGACTCCCAGAGGCCAACACACAGTGCACTTGAACCTGGAGCTTGGGGCTGGTCACGCCGGGACGGATGATTTCGGCCAGCCCCAGGTCTTCGGTCATTCACAGACAGACACGTGGGGTGCATCCACAGGTGACTTGAGGCCTCGCTGGACACCCCTGGAAATGTCTTATTTTCTGTGTTTCTGTCCACAAAGATGAACATACAAATTATGATACTACTTTGATCATTTAAAGGCAGCTGCTGGGAGCTCTCAGTTTATATACATTCTGAAAGTGAATATATCCCAAAAATAAAAAGTACTGAAGGTTTTGAATGGGCAATATTTTGATTTGGTTATTAATTTTTCCTTTGGCTGTTTCAGATTTTTTAAAAAATGAGTTATTATTTGAAAAAGATTAACAACAGTTTGGAACCTATGTTCCTTGTTTATATTTTAAAAGAAAGCAAGAATAAGTTCAACAAATTTATTTTACTTCTACTTTTTTGACTGTCCTGCTGGATGCTTACAATCATTTAATAATTAAATACAAAATACAAAATAGCTTGCTATTTTCTCATAATTGATTGTTATCTGTGTTATATAGTTTATCTGGGTCATAAGGCAGAGAATAGAGATTTCAAGGTTATCTGTGCCCTGGTGGAGCTGGGTTTGGACGTTGTCCACACATCCCAAAGTCCTGGGTTTACATTCCAGGACGAGGTGGAAAAACCAAAATGAACAACTAAATAAAATAAAATTTAAAATTTTCCTCTTCCTCTCTCCTTGTCTGCTTGCCTCTCTGCTCAGCTTCATTCCTGCCTATACCTCTCCTTTAAAGAAATACTTTGAGATACTCATATCTTATAGGAAAAGGTATTTTGGAAACTGCATTGATATACTTAAAATTTTTTACATTAATAAAAAACCATCTGCATATAAATGTGCCTTTAAGAGCTACATATGTTTATATTTTTTAATTTAAATATTTGGGGGCGTGCCCTGGTGGTCTAGCAGTCTAATACACCCTGAGAGCAGTCCACATCCATCCCAAGGTCCTGGGTTCAAGACCCAGGGCTGGGGAAACAACCAATGTGAACAACGAAATAAAAACAAATAAAGCGATCCCTCTTTCTCCTCTCTCTTCCTGCCTGCCTGCCTACTCATCTTCATTCCTGCCTGCAACTTGTCATTAAAAAATTTTATTAATTTTCAAATTCCTTGCTTTTCAGAAAACCAGATAAGCCACATAGGTGCCACAAGAAGGTTCGAGAAGGTTCCCCTGTGTCAGGAGAGCTGGCAACCCATACCAGGTGTTCCTGGCTGATCTCTCCATCAGAGGGATAAGGGCACACAGCACTGGGCCGAGGTCTATAAACCACATGCTGCTGTCACTGAAAATACAAACCACAATTTAAAAGAACAGTTGCAGCTTACATGGAATGAACAAGAAGTCTGCACTTTTCTGAACACGAACTGATATGCAAAAAAAAAAAAAACCCCAAAACCAAAACCCCCCGTTCCAGTAGGAGATATTCCTGGCTTTGTCTCTGTGTATCTGGGCAGGTAATTTCATCTCTCTCTGCCTCAGTGTCCTCACCTCTAAAATGCTGGGCATACTCTGGTGGAGTAGCAGTTTGGTCAGCTGCCTTTGGCCTAGGGCTCAGTCCACATACATCCCAAGGACCGGGGTTCACATCCTGAGTCAGGGAGAACCACCAAGATGAACAACTGGATAAAGTGCTTCTTCCTCATCTCTCTTCCTGCCTGCCTGTCTGCCTTCATTGTTGCCTGTGCCTTTCCTTTAAAAAGAAATAAATTTAAAAAATGCTGGCCGGGTGCTCGTGAAGATAAAATGAGATGCAGTGCATAAAATGCCAGGAATCTAGCAAATACTGTAACCGAACATCCTTCTCCTTCCTCTGCTTGGCTGTCTCCATCTCAAGATTCACTCTAGAGGTCACTGCCTCTGTGAAGCCCTCCAGATCCTCTGTCTCTTCAGCCAGCCTCCCCCATCGTTCTCCAAGTGGAAACCGATT
>RJWH01005622.1:0-12653 GCA_004363575.1 Solenodon paradoxus | reverse complement strand
AAAAATGCACATGGGTTATATGAAGCTGTCATCGCTTCTCCCTTGGACTGTGGGCTCTCTGGAAAGCAAGAAGGCACCGTCTGTCACCTAGGGACTGACAGTAAATACCTCTGAGAGCTAGAGGAATCGCTGAGTAAAATATTTTGCATTTCCTGGAAAGTTATAAATAACAAAGCCATCTGACTTGGGCCCAGCTGCGGGGAAGGCGGAGTTGCTGCGCCGGCCACAGGCAGCCTGACGGCACTTAGACCTGGGCAGAAGCAATGAAAGGTGCCCTTCTGGTCACAGGGAGTGCTGGGAAGTTTCTATGGGGGGCGGGCTACCCTGGACAAGGGGAGGGTGATGCGGGGGAACCGCCCGTCCGCATTCAGGTGTAACAGTGGTGTTCAGTGCCGTGACATGCCGTAACCGTGACAACCAGGCTCTGCTCTCAGTCTGCTGAAGGTCAGTGCTGTTTACTTTGACCAGGGCCGTGGGCAGGTAAGGTGGGGTTGGCTGCATTTTATGAAACACTCATTTGCACAACTGCCCTTGTAAGGGAGGACAGACATCTTCTAACTTCTCCCCTTCTAGGTTCTCAGCCAGAGCTCTGCATCAGAAGGCAGATTCCAGGGGCAAGGCATCCACATTTATTTCCCTTTGACATGACCTGGGCTCTTTTGTAAGGAAATGGGGACCCAAAGCTGGGCGTGTTGCTGCCAGGTTGGGGAAGAGTGCAGAGTCGTGGGACAAGTGACAGGACAGAGGGTCTGCGTGAAGGGTAACACGCTGCAGGGACACAAGGCCCGCTCCTTCCAATGTTCCTCGCTCGGTGTCCCTGTCTCCTCTCCTCGGGTCTAGGGAGGACACCTCTCACTTAGGGGTTTTGTGACCTGCTTCAGGGGAGAAGGGGGCAGTCAGGGAGTCCTTCCTATACCTGTCCCGTTTCTCAAATTCCTTCAGCTTAAAACATTCAATGTGCCAAGGTGCCAGATTTTGAGTGGTGTTTCCCAAGCTTCGTCGCCAAGAACTTTGTGAAAGATAAGGGTGCAGGGAGCCCAGTCTTTGTTTACTCCTGTCTGCAACCAGTTATGTGACATTTGGACCATTGTGATGGCCACCTAACTGGTGTCCCTGCACCCATCCTTGATTTCCTCCCCAACTTACTGGACATGGCAGCCACAGGGGTCCTTCCTGCAGGTCATTCAAATCTCATTGCTGCCAACTCCCTAGCTCCCATGGCTGCCATCACTCTTGGGAAAAACCCCAAAGGCTTTATCACAATGGACAAGGGCCCTCGTGACCTTGATGACTCGTCCTTCCCCTTCTCACTGCACTGCAGCTCAGTGGAGCCCTGTCGCACCCCGTCTGTGTCAGCCACCCTCCAGTCTCAGAACCTTTGTTCCCACTGTCCCCATAAAGATGATTTTAAATGAAAGATCCTTTACTTTAACTGAAAGTTTGGAGAAATCTCCCTTTCTTTCTAGGGGATAAGATACAGGATGTGAAAGAATTACTATCTATACTTGGGAAATGGAATGTCTCATTTGACTAAAAGAAAAACAACTCGTGGCTTAGTAGACAAGTCTGCCACCTCTGGCTGCCATGATCCACATCCATCCCAAGGACCGGGGTTCACAACCTGGGGCTGGGACGGGGCAACAATCAGATAAACAACTAACTGTTTCTTCCTCCTCTCTCGTCCTGCTTGTCTGCATCTTTCCTTTAAAAAAACCAAAACCAAAACCAAAATCAATCCAGATTACTACTTTTCTATCTCTAGTTCCCCAAGTCATTGACGAAGTTGATATGAAATGAGGAAGACTACCCAGATTTTTATGTCTTAGAGAGTAAAGGAATTTCCACTTCAAGTGTTTTTTACCTTTCTGCAAATTTAGCTTGGCAAATTCCAATATAAAAAAGTTATTCCAAAAATAACCTCAAAAACAAAGAAAACACCCCCAAAACCCCTCCAAAAAAAATCGATGCGAATGAATCACATTTTATTTTCCTGTACCATGCGCCTATATAATCACTGAAGAGTGTTTAAGATCATTCCAAGTCACATGAAAGCATACTTGGTGAAACTTGAAGCTTTAGGTGACTACGCAAGTTTCTTTTTCAAGGAATCAAGGTTGCATCACAATAAGCAGCCCTGGGAAGCCAGAGGGAGAAAAGGAGAACAGAATTCACACTTGACAGTCTCAAGCCGATTTCCTTCAAACCACTGCAAACACAAACAAGTTTTAATGGATGCATTTTGGGAACTCAGGTTAGCTGCACGTATGATGAGGTCTTCAGAGCTTCGACAGGTAGGAGTCAGGAAAAAAGAGCTGGTGAAAATGTCTAGATTGGTTGATAACTCAGAAATCAACCTATGAAGACTCTAACAATGACCACTATGTGAATTTTTTGAAGAGGAAAAAACCCCATGTGTAATCACGGGTGGCTTGTTGTGTTTAAATGATGGTCAATATTGGCTCAACACTTGGCAAAGGCCTCAAAGGAGTCACTTCCTCTTCATTTGCCAGAGAATCGTTGGGAGTTCCAAGGCCCAGGCAATGTACTTCCTCTGACAGCTTCGGGCCCATTTCCACGTGAGCAGAATTGGAACTTCAGACCGGAAGCTCAGAGTATGTCACCCCCAAATAAGCCATCCTGGTAGAAGAATCGTTTTGAGCTGAAGGCGTCTGAGATCAAGCTGACTCAGGAAGAGCTCTTTGCCCTCCCCCTACCTTCTAGAAAGCAGAACCTAAATTCCGCTGGTGAATTCCGTACAGGAAGGGGGAACAGTCTTATCACCAGAGACAAGTCGGCAGTGAGAAGAGTCCACATAAAGCAACTAAATTCAAGAAGCTCTCTTCCATAAGTGCCCCCTATATTCCCCATCCCAGTCTGCTGCCCCTAAAGGCTGAAAGTCCCTATCCTTTGTCTTGTTACTTCTCTAAATACATACTGCTCTTTGTCAGGATGCTCTGAAGTCCAAGTTCTAACCGCCCTTTGGTGTTACTCATCTCCGAGTTTCTCCTGCGTGTAGCCCTGCGGGCTGTGTGAATGGAGGGCTTTTCTCTTGATCTGTCTTTCGTCAGTCGAATTTGCAGGGGCCCTGCCAAAACGCTGAGGAGGATTTTTTTTCCTCCCCTACAGACCTAGTACACATGCCCTGGAGAACATGAAGGCTCCCCAAGAGCAGAAACACACACCAGAGTTAGTGTACCCTGGTGGTTTAGCAGATAAGTCCAATGCCTCTGGCCAATGCAGTCCAACACATCCAAGATGTAGGAACAACCAAGATGAACAACTGAATAAATAAAATGCTTCTTCCTCCTCTCTCTGCTTGCCTGCCTCTGCTCACCTTCATTCCTGCCTGTACCTTTCCTTTAAAAAATAAAAGGAAAAAAACCCCAAAAACTCACATGCCTGAGTTAAAGAGTTGATGTTCCCTGAAGAGCTCAGCGAGAGAGCTTGTTTCTGAGTAGTTCTCAACTTGGCCTGCATCATAAAACAGCCCGAGGAATGAAAAAAGAAATGGGATGTCTGCGTTGCACCCCATAGATTCAGACAACTGTTCGAGGGTGGGCCCTCGGCGTCGCTGAGTGTTCAGATGATTCTAGTAAGCAGCGACCGCTGAGGACTCCAGGCCTGTGTCTAATGTGGTGCTTCTCAAACTATCTTGAACAGGGTCCTAGGGAGCCGGCCAAAATGCAGACCGGGCTACAGTGCTGTGGGGCCTGAGAGTCTGCATTTCTCACAGGCTCTGAGTTGATGCTCTTGATCGCATTCTGAGGACAGCAAAGTACTAAGTGGCCACAAAGCACAGTGCAAGTACTCATCCACTGTCACCAAGTGTTCAGCTTCTAGCGACAGCGATGTGGGCTTCTGCACACGACTTTCCTCCCATCTTCGCACTTAGGCGTAGTATGCACGAGATGTGAAAAATAAGCACAAAAGGGTGGTCCCAACCCAAGGTCTCCCTCTGCCTATCTGTTGAGAGAATCAGTGGTTATAAGCACACCCACTTGCTATGGTACCACTGCTCCCCACATTCCATACAGATGACATAGGTCATCATTTCTTCATCTGGGCTGGAATTCCGCACCCAACTTGGCAGGAAAAGCGCCCCTCGGGCAATGACGGTGACCCTGCAGTTGAATTTCTCGCAGCGCCTGCACCTGATGGTCTCCGTCGGTGTGCCCTCGACCCCCCGCGGCAGGCAGTGCTCCTGTATGCCAGAGTCGGTGTAGGAGGCCCGCAGCTGCTTCAGCTCCGCACTCGCCATGTCCATGACGGTCATGGCCGCAAACTCTCGGGGCGACGTGGTCCCCGAGAACAAGTTTTCCTTTAGGTGAGAATTTTTGGGGTTCTTCAGATTGGCAACTTTGCTTCTGATACAAATTTTATACTTTTTGAGGTTCTTTGAATGAAGGGCAAAAATGTGCTCTTCGATTTCCCTTGCCAGGTCCTGCCAGGCACCCACTGTGGGCTGGCCTGCAGAACTCGCCAGCGCCTCAGAGAGGAGCGCCGTGCATTTCGTTCTCAACAGCACTGTGGGGTCCAACGACTCGCCTGAACCCCCGTCTGCGGACCGAGTGCCAACTCCTTGGAAATGCTCCTCCTCAGCTGCTGTGCGATCGGTGCTATTTCCAGGCACAACTGTTTCCGTGGCTGGTACCAGCACATTCTGGGGTGACAGCAGAGAATTAGAACTGGAGACACCCCGTCTCTCATCCGGACTTGGGTCACGAGCAGGTCCTGAATTGACTTCTTGATGGCCACCCGCGGGGAATAACTGAAGGCTGTCCCTTGGGTTGAAGTGAGGAGGCTTCAGAAGAGTTTTCCATTCTGACAGCAAACACTTGGCTTTCTTTTTCAAAGCGGCCGCCGGGCAGTGTTTGAGGACTCTGTACACTGCCCTGACGATGTCTGTGCCCTGGAGATGCTCTTTAGTCACATGATGAGTCTCCAGCTCAGAGAGGTGGCTGCCAAGATCCTCAAAATTCCTTTCAGACATTAGTTGCTCAATAAGGGAAGCTCTGGCAGCGATCTGCTTCTTGTCAGACATTCTCACGTCTGCAGAGAAAGGAGAAGAGAGGTGTGTGTTTGCTTAAGCTCAAGTTTGCCTGTCCACCTTCCTGACGGTCACACAGCATCTTCTGCCAGCGACCTGTGTAGTGTTTTCTGAAAGAGCAATGTTAGAAAATGGAATCTGCAATGTAGGGTGGTTTAATTTCCGAAGTCTGATTTTCAGGAGTTTAAAAATAAAAGCATTGCAAACAGCTTATGTATAAATAGTTGCTGAAAAGCAGCTTGCTGCAGATGTGTCCTGTGGCTCACGTGCTAAGTCTGTGGCTCAAGCCAGCACTGTTCACTGACATTCCAAGGACCAGAGTTCGGACCCAGAGAGGGGAAGAACCATCAATGAATGAATGAATGCTTCTTCCTTCCTGCCTCCTTACTTGCCTTCATTCCTTCCTGCTTCCTTCCTTGAAAAAAATTTAAAAAATGAAACTTGCTGGATAATTTGCTATAACTTTTCCCATCTCTAATTTTACAATCAATGATCTTTCCAGATTAGTCAATCCCTTCGGATGGCATCTGGTGGTCATACTGGGAGGGAAATCATACCAGTGTATCAGTGGGGTAAGGCTGAGCAAGGCTGGACTATTCCCCATACTCCCACCCACCCCAATATTTAGTTATAAAACCGAACTACTTGCTGATAGCATAAATCTTTATAATCTTATTATTTTTTTCTTTTTAGAGGAAGAAGGCAGGAATGAAAGCATGCAGGTGGGCAGAATGAGAGGGGAGGAAGAAGCATTTATTGTTTTTTTTTTCTTGTTTCCTTTTTTTGGTTGTCCCCCACCCCCCGCCCAGGGCCCTGGGTTATGAACTTCGGTCCTTAGGCTTTATTTACGTGGGCCATGCCAGCTGGAGCTACAGACTTAACACGTGAGCCTCAAAGGAGCACCTATAATCTTATAATTATTTTTTAAGGAAAGGTACAGGCAGGAATGAAGGCCAGGAGGCAGGCAGGCAGGAAGTAAGAGAGAAGACAAGGAAACATTTTTATTTATTTATTTAGTTGTTCATCCTGGTTGTTCCTCCCGGCCCCAGGACGCAAACCCAGGTCGTTGGTATGTATGTGGACTGCACCTGGCCGGAGACAGCAGACCTAGCTGCTACTCCACCAGGGCATGCCTAATCTTATCATTGTAAAGTGGTACTTTCATGCCTATAAAGGACTGAGAAACAGCGCACAAAGGGTATGCCAATGTCCCAAGGAATCGAAAGAGACTGTGGTACAGCACAGACTGGGAAGCAGTCGGAGGCAGGTCTGATGGGCCCCAAAAGTCAACAGGCCACACTGTTCTGCTTTCTGAGTCTTCTGGGTAAAAGTTGTTGACTTTGGACTGACGGGTCCCGTTGCCAGAGTTTGATGACTGTGTGCGCGTGTGAAGCTCATCCTGGGCGGACAACTGTTTATTTCATCTAATAGTCTATTCTTCTCGCCACACAATTTGCATAAACTTGCCTACCTAACACCCTTGCGTCTGTATCTGCCCATCCGGCCTTCATGGGAACACAAGCATCTTGATGGCAGGGACCCTGTCTTCAAAACCCCACGGGCTCTCGTTTCACAGCACTTGAGGATGGTAAGTAACCATCACCGAACAACACTGATGTGATCAGAGAGAATTCATGCTGTCTTTCTAGAAGCCATCTGAGAAGTGCCTGTATAAAATACAACATCCTTGTAGTCAGGGATTCTGCTTCTGCAAATTTACTTTAGGGAAATGAGAGATGTGCAGTCTGCACACAAAGATTTTTCTTCATTGCTGGTGGGTGTGGTGTGAAATATCGACTGACAGGCAATTTCAATATCTTAAAATGAACATAGCATAGTGAATAAAAGAGGTAATAAGTATTATTTTTTTTTTTCAAAAAAGAATTTTCTTCAGGCTTAGAAGAAACAGGAAGATCCCAAATGGTGAAAAATTATGGTACACTCCTAGGAAACAATAGCACGACCATTTAAAACCACGGTTTTCAAAAATATTTAATGGTATGGGAAAACAGTCCTAACATAATGTTGGAAAAAAAAAATCGGCCGTTAACCTATGTAGACAAAACACTGAACAGAGAGGTCTCAGACGGCCTGCAGGCCTGCCCGAGAGAAATGAAAATGCAGGTCCACACAAAAATGTGTGCATGAATGTGAACAGTGGCATCGTTCGTAACAGACAAAAAAATATCTGTCAGTTGATTCAGTACATCCATACAATGGGATGGCTTTTGGGAACAGAGAAATGAAATGCTGACATGCTGTACAATGTGGATGAGCCCTGAGAACACTGCGCTATGCTAACAGGCACGGAAGAACATATGGTTCCGGTCCACTGAAATGAAATGTCCACATCTAAGGAGACAGAGTCCATTAGGGGCTGACTAGGGGTGGAGGTGGGGCGAGGAGGACCCAGTGGGGAGAGGTGAAAGCCCTCTAAAGCGAATGGTGGTGATGAGCTATACAACTGCGAATATACTGAATTGTATATTTAAATAGGTGGTATATATGGTATGCAAATGGATTTACATCAAGCTGTTATTTAAAAATGACACATAAAGTCTGATCCAAATTTTCTTTAAAAAGCCCTGGTGAAAAGGTTGAAAACAGATACACAAAATACCATGCTGGGGCATTTTCTGACTGGTTAAATGCTAAGTGATTTTATTCTTTGATTCTCTTCTGAACTTCCTATGACGAACATGTATTCTTCTCATTATCATAAAAGCGATCGGTCTGACATAATTTTATGAAAAACTCTATATTGAAGATGGGCTCAATCAACTTCTCCCTCCCTCTGGAATCAGAAGAGAGCATCTCAAAGACGTCCCATCCCCTGTGGTTTTGCATCTAGATGAGCATTCACAATCTCCTTGGAATCTATCTGAATCCATAACAGGTTATTCACCCCTCAACCTGGATCCCAAACAGGAGGTTCCTACTGGTGTTTCCCCAGCTGAGACTGCAGGAGGTTCCCAGTCTTGCGTCATTACCACCAGAGGAAGTCAGCATGTTAAGGCAGCAATCCGGGCAATCTGTTATTTTTCTTCTTCTTTTCAGTCACTTAACAGTCACTCAGTGGACCATCAATTCAGGGCCTTCAGGGGTTATTTTCCTAATTACTGAGAATCCGTACTTACAGATCATTGTTTTTCCTTATATCAATTCCACTTTTTAAGACTGAAAGCAGTAAAAGAGGGCTTCCTAAGAGTCAAAGGCACAGGAGACGGAACAGGCGAGGTGGCACAGAAAAAGAAACCTGTGTGCGGGACTGCTGAACATTTCTGAGAGCTGTCTGGCCGAGATCTGGGGATCCGGAAGAAGCCCAGCAGACCTGTCACATGACAAGGTCTCAAGCTCATTAATGCACACGGGAGCCCTCCCCGGCAGGTGGAAAGTTTCCTAACAAAGAGGTATTCAGCGCCTCTCCTTCTACATCCAGGCTACGTGCCTCCCTGCTGGAGAAGTCAGCGAGGTGGTTAATAAGAGCAGCCTGGCTGCCCACAAAGAGGTTAGGCCACGTTAAACTCAGAGTTGCTCAAGAAAGGGTCAGAGTTTCAAGGGGATCCTGAAGGGGAATTCAGCTGTAGCTTTGGGGCCTCAGGGCCAGGAGAGCAGTTTCTGTCGCCAGCTGTCTTTGCTTTCCTCGTGCCAATCTAGCCAAGCGGAGGTGGTCATGCACGGCGCTCTTCGTTTAACACGTCCTAGTTACTACTCCTCAGTATTTATTTACTTGTAAATTTCAATTGTGGAAAAATACACGTATCATAAAAAGGACCATCTTAAACATTTCTAAGTGTATGGTTCCGTCGTGTTAAGTGCCGTCATACGGCGGTGTAACCAAGCTCTTGTCATCCCACAAAAGAGTCTGTACCCATTAAATGACAGCTCCCCAGTCCCCAGTCTCCTCACCCACTATTTTACTTTCGGTCCACGAATATGACTCCTCTACGTTCCTCAGAGAAGCAGACGCAACACATTATTAGCCCTGTTGTGACAGGCTTATTTCACTCAGCATAATGTCCTCACGGTTCATCCATGTTGCAACACATGTCAGCACTGCCTTCCTTTTCAAGGCTACATAATATCCCACTGGACGCACCCACATTCTCTTTATCCAGTCACCAGTCAATGGACACTTGGGTTGTTTCTACTGCCTGGCTCTTATGAATAATGCTGCTAAGAATAGAGATATACAAATATCTCTTCATGATCCTGCTTTCAATTCTTTGCTGACACCCAGAAGTGGGGTTACAGGATTACACGGCAATTCTATTTTTAAATTGAGTAACCGCCGTATTGTTTTCCATTCTCTTCTATATTTTAAATAGCATTTAAATCCTTTCAAACTTTCTGTTCTCCCAATGGGACAATTCTGTGGATATAAAGCACTTATTGCCCTACAAGAGTATATATAGCGTGGCAGCAACTGGGACATAAATATTGAGAACTGCCATAAAAAGACAAAAGTAAGTTGTATGTCCACTTTTGACTTCTACATAGTTCAATTAATAAATATTATGTCTCCAGTACTTGATAGATGCTGACCCGCCAATGACAACGCATGTGGTGCCTCCATGAGAGTAGACGTGAGCCTGCTGGGTGACACACAGAGGAGGAATACTGAACCGAAATCTGGGCTTTCCACCATCCGGTCACCTTCAATGCCTTCACTCTGATTCCTAGCACTGGCAGAGGGTCATCTTTTAGGACAGATCTCAGCAAGCTATTCCGTCATTTTCCTGCTTAAAGTCCCTCAGAGGTTCCCCTCTGCTCTCGGGATGGAGCCCAAGGTCGCTGGCCAGGTGATGGAAAGCCCCCTTCCAGCCTCCTCCCTGACCCCGCTGCACTGACATGGTTGGGCCAGTCCACAGCCCTGTGCCTCGGCTCTGGGAGCTCTGAGCCTGGCCTCACTCTCATCGCTGACCGCAAACGCGATCACCTGGGGGAAATCAACCAGCCAAAACAAACACACTCTGCCAGGGCCTCACCGGAGAGAGACTGAATTCGGATCTCCATGGGGAGCCCGAGGTCCCTGGCTCTCCAGGCAATGCTAATGCTGACAGAAACCGGTGCTGCCACCACGGCCCTGTCCATATAGACACAAACCCCACTCCCGCAGCTGGCCTGTCCCAGTTATGCTGCCATCAGCTCACAGACCCAGAGACAGCTCCCGTCTGGCTTCTAGACCAAACCCACAGATGCTGCCCGACATCGGATTTTACTAGATGAGTCCTGTGACTCAGGAAATACCAAAACACTTGTGCTGAGCACAAGTCAGCTGAGAACCTTCTCTGCAAATGACAACTGGTGATTGTCATGTTGTGTCATGATGCGTCCAATTCCCCATACTCATTCCCTGACATACCTCTGAATAGCAGAAGGCAACATGCACTTATTCAGCAACCCGACGCCTTACACACTCAGGTCATCTCAGGCCTCACAATAAGCCTGCCAGGTAAATGGCTACCTCCACCTTACAGATCAGGAAACCTGTTAAAAACAGCAAGTAGTTGCAGATTGCTATTTTCCTGGTGCTTATCATATTAAAAAAAAATATATCGTCTGCCTTCCCTACAGGACCATAAAAGAATGACACCGGTACTACTCACTGGTACACACCTGGCCAGTGCCTACTGTAACTCAACAACTATTTTTTGTTAAACAAGTGAAGAGGACCCAGAAAAGAAGCACTGTGTCTACTCTGAGCTCCAGGACTCAAAACCATTTGGAGATAAGGAGGGTCAGGAAGGCACAGTTCCCAGAAGTGAGGGGTGTTGAGAAAGCTTCTTCACTTTTCTGTCTCAGTTTCCTCATCTACGAAATGGCAGTAACAAAACACTTTAGGGTTAATGAGCACTAAACGAAATCATCTTTATAAAGTGCTCAGAACTTTGTCACACAGTAAGCCTGACTGACACGGGCTACAGTGGAAGGGTTTATATACCTGCCACACCAGGCATTGTTCTAGAGCAGAGAGTCGGCAAACTTTTTCTGTAAAAGGCCAGATAGTTCATGTTTTAGGCTTTGCAGACCATCCATTCTCTAGGGACTGTTCAACTCTGCTACTCTTGTAGCAGAGAAAGTAAATGAGGTGGTCCTAGTGGAGTCGTGGTTGGGTCAGTCGCCTCTGAAGGAGAACAGGTCACATCCCCCTGGGTTCAAGTCCCAGTTCCAGGAAAAACAATCAGTGTGAACAACTAAATAAAAACAAATCGCTTGTCTTTTCCTGCCTTCCCACTCATATTCACTCCTGCCTGAATCTTTCCTTAAAACAAGCAAAAAACCAGAAATGAATGGGTATGGCTCTGTTCCAATTAATCTTTATTTCAAAGACAGGCAGACAAACTGGCTTTGACTGCAGGTCAGTTTGCTGTCGCTTTCTAGAACAGTGAAGTCCAATAGAATACAATGTAGGCCAGAAATGCAATTCAAAATGTTCCGGTAGCCACCTTAAAAATAAAAAGGTAACATTCGTGATAATATATTTTATTCAACAGTGTGTTCAAAATGCCGCCATTTCAATATTTAATCGACATAAAGTTCTGAGATGTCTTCCATTCTCTTTTACACACAAATGAGCCCCAACTTGCTGTTTTATATTTACTGCACGTCGCAAGCGCTCAATAGCTTTATGGCGCTAGGGGCCAACACAGGTCCAGAGCACGTGCTGATAAAATGCTTAGATACACATCTACATGCCTAGCCTCTGAATACATATACAAGTAGTTAATACAGTACCAGCAAGAGCGGGGCCCAGATGTTTATGGATTGGATGCACAGACAAGATCGCAAATACTAAGATTACAGTACGCGCCAGGTGCACGCATCTGCGTTAAAACTGCCTAAACCCTGAGAAGTACGAGAGGACAGATGAAAGGGAAAGAAACTGACAAAAGCTGCTACCGAATCACTGTCAGTTGGGCCTGTTTAGATCTTCAGATCTAAAGAGACTTTCCAGTTTCTAGCCATAACCCACAAACACCTCTCCAGCTGCACGGAGAGCCCCTTACTCCGTGGAGGGGAGGTGCCAAGAGTTGGCGGGGCGTGGCCGTTTCCGAAGAGCCTCTCGATACCGCCCTTTCACGTTGTGATGACCCTACAAAAGGTGCTCGGAGGGGAAGGGCCCAGGTTAGGGTTCCAGTGGGTGGAGCTGAGTGGCACGGAACACAAAAAGCGACGGCCCCCGGGGATCTGCCCGCCCCGCACCCCGCGCCGGAGAAGAGGACGGAGGAAGGACGCGCATGCGCCTAACCGGCCCAGGGCGCGCCGAGAGCCTCCCCGGGCAGGGGTGGACGTGCACGGGAACGCGGACTCGCGTTTTAACGGAGCAGAGACCCGGGCGAAGCCGAGCGTGGCTCACCGAGAAACGCAGGCAAAAGCTGGGAGGCCGCCGCGGCCCCGGGTCCAGAGAGAACTTCCGGCCCCCAGAGCGGAACCACGAAAACAGAACCAATGTAAACCCACCGACCCGAGAACCCGTACCTATCCGGGCTCATGGGTACGGGAGAAATGGCGCCCGCGCAGAGCCCCCGGCAGGCGGGGGCGGGGCGGCGGGGCGGGGCGGGGCGGCGGGGCGGGGCGGGGCGGCGGGGCGGCGGGGCGGGGC
>RJWH01005621.1:0-72112 GCA_004363575.1 Solenodon paradoxus | reverse complement strand
GGCAGTAAATCTGAACAGAAAACTAGATGTGAAAGGCGATTAAAGTTACCAGTGGATAACATGGCAGACTGAATGAAATTTCAGTCCCCTTCAATAAGTATCTGCATTGACACATTTCATTAAGTCAGGCATTTTGATAATTATTTTAATTAATATACATAATATAGTCATTCCATTTATCTGAGAGATAGCTTTATCTATCATTACATTTTGCCAATAAGTGAAGAGGTGCATCTAAATTAAGTTAACACATTGAACACACAAAAAAGGAAGTTTTCCTACTCTTGAGCTTTTACTTTCCTATCACATAATGCTTAACATGTACTATGAGAAGTAGGCTGAAAATAGAAGCAGGTAAGTAAGACACTTGAGAAGGGTTCTCTAAACCTCAGCAAGCAGATAAATGACATTTTATATAATTTTTTAAATTAAAAATTAATGTAACAAAAATCTAGGATTCATTAAAATTTTGAATAAAAACCAGTGGTTTGTCAAATCACAAGTGAATTTGAAGCAAAATACAAAGTTCACTTCTCTGTACATGGTTTTATTCTTTTTAAAAATTAAGTTTTCTGGGACATTAAATACTTGAGTATATTAAAAATGGAAAAGAAATTTTTTCTTTGCACTTTTCAACTTAAAAATTTTCATACATACAAAATAACTTTTGTTATTAATTTCTTTGGCTATAAATGTTTATAAGTACTCTAAAGTCTCAGAATCAGCAAAAAACTAAACATTGCTTTCTCAACTGAAAATGAGATATGGCAAAAAAGAGACTTGGGAATATTATTGATAATTTTGTCTCCTTGTAAACTAAGGGTAGACATTTTTCCTTGTGCCTTAGGCATAGCATGGCTTAGCATGGCATTGATTTTATTTTAAAATTTATGGTATTTTATTTATCATCAATTTAAAAAATAGCTTCAGTTTTCAAAAAACTGCATAAATTATTATTTGTCTTAATTATCATATTTTTGAAGTCCCCTAAATACTGTAGTCTCCTCATTGTAGGCTTGTCCCTTAACTGTTGCTGCTTCTGGTTTTGCTCCCCATCTAGAAATATTCTTCATGATTCTGGGAATCAAGGGAAGGTTTAAAAAATCATGTTTATTTTAAACTTCTAGACAGTTTCTGAAGGTTTTCTGTTCACTCCCATTTTCATTTCCCTCTCCAGTACTTCACAAAGGCTAAACAAGTAGAAAAGTAATGTTTCTTCCCCTCAAATTTTTATTCTAATGTTCTCCACATCTCTAACACCCTACTTTTATCCTCAGCACCTTCCCATTTTTCTTCATCTCCTTACCTGCTAAACACCAGAGAGAGAAATTATGTGTCTTTACAGGACCCTACCATCAAAGAGAAGTGAGAACCCCTCATTTGTTGAAATTGCTTATGAGATACTCAGTGTAAAAATCTGAGACTTCAGCTATATTTTGCAGGAAGAAAGTATCATTTGAATGGCTTTTCTCATGTGATTAACGTCTTAAGAGCAGAATTCTGGCCCCTGTGGCCAGGTACCTAATACACTGGAGAAATACCTCATTAAAGTAATGCTCTTGTTGGGCATTAACTAAATCTTTCCTGCTGCTGATTAAGCCCACTGAAGGGAAAAGAGAGAAAACATTTAAAGACTATTAATAGACTACACAGGGTGGGATTTATACAATAATTTCTGCTGTTATTAATTTAGTGTCTTGTTCCTTTCACTCTGTATTAAAGACTAGAGAAAAGCTATACTAGTGAAAAGAAGGATGTAAGTACTTAGTAACCATTTCTTTAATAAATTAAGAAAGGGAAAAAGGACCAGATAAAGACCAAAAGAAAACATGTAAGCCAGTGTCCAAAAAAATGGGAAAAATTTGACATTTTTGAAGGATGGTAACTTATTTTTGATAGCAGTCAAGATACTCTATATTTTAAGGTTTAATTAATCAATTTATGACAGTTTAAATTAAATTTATTTTAGTTTAATTATTATGCTGGATATTAATCTTGTGATGCCCTGTTCTGACAGGAAGGCCCAATAATAAGGAAATCAGATATATTATATTTCTCAGGTCAATTTTGTTTTGATACTTGAAAGCTCATAAGATAGGAAAGACAGTGTAAGGGTGAGACATGGGTGTGATTTAAAGACTCTTGAGAATGAAATATATAGAAAAGGCCTGTGCTTGGAGCCCAGGATAGCAAGGAAGAATGTGGAAGTCTTTACTGGGGCGATAGCTAAGAACCACCTGAAATCTTCATCTTTCCTGAAACAATGAGAAGAATAAAGACATTCGGTTAGGAAAGTTACATAAATACATCGGCATGTTCAAAAGATTATTATTGTTCTTTGGATGATTGATTAGTCCACAGAGGAGTAAGAATGAGAGAGGAGTGGCACATATTTTCGTATTTTTGTTATAGTGCAAATTGAAGTTGAGGTCTTTATTCAGTTTTATTTAGAAGTACTTGATATACATTACTATATTGAAGATGTAATAGCATGAGGGCTTAACACATATATATAATTTATATATATCATAAAATGATTACCTCGGTAGGTTTGGTTAACATCTATCAACTCATATAGATATAGTGAAAAAAGAAAAGAAATTCTCCTTGTGAATTTGGTCTCAACAACTTTTCTAAATGACATCCAGTAGAGCTAATTGTAGTCATCATGTTGTACATTATACCTCTAGTACTTACCTGTCTTCTAAATGAAATTTTGTTGCTTCTGACCAAATTCATTCAATTCTCCTCCCCCAGTTACAAAATACTCACTTTAGAGTATCACAAAGGCAATCCCTTTTTCTTGAGCCTATTTTTTTAATCCTCATATAAGTGATATTATACTATTTGTTTTTATCTGTCTCCTTTATTTCATTTAGCTTTTGTCTTTATCATCTATCCATGACAATAAAAGCAAATAGTAGGAATTGATTGTTTATGGCCAAATAATATTTATATATGTGCAAGATACATATATAATATATATTATATATTATAACTTCTCTATCCATTCATAGAAGGACACTAGATTGTTTCCATGTTCTGGCTATTGTAAAAAATGCTTTTGTGAACATAGAGGCACAGATGTATTTTTAGAAGCTCAGAATGCTTACATGTCTTTTTTTGGATGTTAACATCTAGCAAATTGAAGAGTAAATTTTCAAACTGTTTCATCTGAAGCTAAAAGTCAAGCTCTTTCATTGGCCAAAGTTACTACTACTTGGTATCTCCATAACTGTAAAACTGACCTCCTTTGATTTATATGTAATAAGAATACCAAGTCACTTCACTTTCTTCTCTTCCTCATATACAGAATTCATTCTCAAGTAACCTGTAGAGCAATAGCATTTGGAAAGCAAGAACTTTGCTCTAGTCCTACCACACCCAAGCTGGATTGTTTGTGGATAATTCGTAAATACCAGTTCACTAATTTTCTTTTCTCCCTAGTTCTTGTGCCATTTGTTATATAATATCGTCATGCAAAGTCTTCCTTTTTAACTCATTGTTCCCCACATCTACAGCTGAGTCTCAAGAGTAATTAAGCTTCCAACACCAAGAAGAGTCATACTTATGTCATTAGGGGTATATCAGGGGAGGATAAAGCAAAAGTACAGTATCTTAGTGATAACATTTTAATTTAAATATAATAACATGAAACCACATTCCTTCTTATGTTTGTACTTATATATTTTAATACCATTAGATTTAGTATTAGTAATAAGTTATATGTAATTGAATGTACTTATTTATAATGAGCACAGTGATTCAATAATATTTTGAAAAAAAAGTAAAATGGTCACGTTATTTGTAAAATACATTCTTAATTAATATACTTTAAGTGCAAAACAGATGTATGTTAGATTATTAGAAATAAGGTCAATGTTATTAGTGCAAGTGAAGAGATGGTTATTCATTGAAATTTTATAATTGCAGCAACATTGGCAATACAGAACATATTTACTTTAATGTAGAATTATTAATTCTGATGACTCATTATTATCAACTGGGAATTTTTAAAAAATATACTATGTGTACCTCAGACCGTTTTGTCTTCTTTTTTTATATTTTATTGAGGTTCATTTGAAAATAGAAACATTCTCTATTTTTTCCTATACAGAAAATAAAGTGATCTCTGAATGACTATCAATATAATTACTAATATATGATTATAATAGTCATCTTTGCTACTATTTTTCTAAAATATATAGCTTGAAGATGCTGATAGCATTTTTTAATTATGCTATAATACTGGGATCAAGAATAGAGCTACCTATGCAATAATTATAGATATTTTTTATAAAAGTGTCCTTTTTGTGGGAAACTTTATCTTTTATAAAAGCAAAATTCTATTGAATATGCTCAATTGATAAAATATTTATTATATTTTATAAAACAACATAGTAATGTACAGGAAGGCCTAGAACCCCATACAATGTATAGAAATATGTAAGTAGGTTGTACCTTCAGCATAACAAATTTTTCATGTGAAATACATAAAGAACCTAGGTGCATAATAAAATAGATGGACACATGAGTATTGAATATTAAATGTGCATCTATATTTAAGAAGCAATGAATGTAAAACAGTGATTGGAACCACTCTGGTTACATGGCAGCCCAATCAGTAGACAAGGCATAACACAGGGATGCAGGGGCAGGAAGACACACATGTTATAGTCATGTGCACAAGAACTGGGGCAGGACTATTCTACAGCATAGTTACATCATAGACTGCAATATTATAACATATGATATTGAAGTTACACAGCAAATCTGACCACAGAGAAGGTAAAGGAACATGTACTCTGAAGATAATAAAAAGTAATAAACACATTATTCTGGGGAAGAGTAGAAATTGTGACTGTTGAGCAATTCAGAAATAGTCTGAAAGATTACTTAGCATACATTGTTGAATAAATACATAGAGTTGTTTTCTAAATTAAACCTAAAAGCATTGGAATATATTTTATCTTTCCTGGTGGTAGTATTTAGAAATCATAGGCTCAGGAGTATAGATAAGGAATAAGGAATTCAAATGTTAATTCTCCAAATGGAAGTGAATGCACTAAATGCTGCATTAATTCTTGAACTTTACTTCACAGAAAAGCCAACTGACTGAAGAAATTACTTTTTCATTTCTCCTGTGAACATGTATAAACATTCTTCTATTTTAAACCTGAATCGAAGTGTGTGGGAATATTGAGAAATGGGGAAGGTGCATTTGATGAGATGGGGACAAGGAGGAAAGTGGGGTGTAAGAGACGAGAGAGAGAAGAAAGAGAAAAAGAGAAAGAGAAAGAGAAGGGAGAAGAGAGAATCCTAATTTCCTAAGAATCTTGCCTATCCTATTCCTTACATGCTAATTCTTTAAAGCAACCTGTGGATATTTCTAAGGTTTTCCCTCTGTGATCATGGTCAAATGTATCTTTGCCTTCGAAACTCAGTTTCTATCTAAGTTCAGCAGGACATGTCCTCACTCAATTTTGCCAGGATTCATTGGCTAATAAACCTAATGGAGAATCTCCTTGTTCTACAAACTAAAACTCTAGCATAAATCAAGCTCATACTTTATTCTGTGATCTGATTTTTTTCGTAGCTATCTTGCTATTTATCCTAGATCTTTCTTGGATCATATTTTTAGGTGATTCCTCAGCTTTGACTTCCCTTCCCATTTCTATCCATCTTGTGATTTAAAACTACGCAATTTAGGATAAAGATTATCATCTCCTCAATGATATCCCTCCATGCCTTTCTAATCTGCAAGTTCCCAGATATTGAGGCATTCATAACCACACAAACTGTCCTTTAATAAACATAAAATAATGCCTCTCAGGAAGTAAGTAGGTCTGATCCCTCAATGCTCTTTTATCCTGAGAACTCAGAAACTGGTAGCAAAGGATCTGAGCTAGTTCCATGTTTTCTGGCTAGGGGAAGTGCTTTTCTCACTTCTTTGTTACTTTTAGGGAAGTCGTGGGTCTAATTTCTGGGAACCTTAGAAAAAGGGATAATGTAATGTCTCAGGTATACTTCTAGAATGCCCTTGCCTGCTTGTCTTACAACAAAGTTATTATTCCAGATTTAGTATATGTATTTTTATCTCTATGCTATTATAACTCCTTATTCAAACCCTTAACATAATTAATTTTCCCTTAAATATATTCCCCTTGGTACATAAGCTGAGTAGAATAAGTTTGCAGTCAAACTTCCTATATCTGATTTATAGCTCAGTCACTAAATGTTTAACTTATTAAAATATAAAATCACTGTAAGTATCAGTGTTCTTACCTGTCAAATCAGGATAATAATGATTCCCAATCACTTGTAAAGATGAAAGAAGAAAATTCATGTAATGCATTATGTTCATAAAGCATAAATATACAAAACTTAAAAAAATGCATAGTATTGAAATTATATACTCAACGTATGTGTTGCCTGAGTATCCGTACCATCAAAAAGATGCTATTTGTTTCTATATATTTAATGATGTCTGCTTTGTTTTAAGATTCTGCTGAACACAAGGCCACATAACACTCTACCTCCTTATGGAGTAGGGGGCGCATAGCATGGAGGTAGATACACAAGCAGATAATTAATGTATAAAAGTTTGAGCATAATGACAGTGTATTGGACCAGGTGCTGTGAGAACATGAAAGCAGGGATTTTAGGACAAGTTATGAACTTTTCATCTTCATATCAGTAAAGTGTAGTATTGACACATACAAAATAATGAAAAATGCTTGTTGAAATTGAAGTTGAAATTATACACAAATACCATATTTGACTCTGTACAGAGTAGATAATACTTTTGAAGAGATTTTCTTTTGAAGATGCTCTAGAATTGATTCCTGAGAGCATAACGGCACCAAACACATTTTAAACCACAAGAAGGAGACCTACCTGGGACTGCTTTTTTAAGGGTGGTCTGGCATCTCTAAGTCATAGGCTACAATATTGATGTGCGTTGCGAGAGAGAAGGGAGGCATTATGATAATGGCCTGTCTTTACGTATTGAAAATTGAGTCTCTCACTCAAGTACTCACTTGATAATTTTTGAAAAGGGCTGTAAATAAGGTTAGTTTAGTTACAAATTTCATATCTTGGACCCATTAGCTTATCAAGCTCATCATCTATATGCATTAACTCGGAATACTTAAAGATACTGCTAGTGTGATAAGAGTTATGTAGCCTAAATGATTAGTTTTTGTATTGGAAGTAGACTTAGATACATCATATTTTTTAGAGTGATCACTGGATCAATTAAAGTATCCCCAGTTATGTCAACACGTAACAACCCAACATCCTTGTTAGAGAAAACTGCAGCTCTGTCTGGAAATTTGGAACTAGCTTATTGGGTGTATGTTTGTCCCCAGATCCCCCATTGAGGCTCTTCCATCCATAGTTGGCAAGAAATGTTTGCTACCATTGAGTAAAACTGAGTGTCTAAAACACAATAATTTATTTGTGAAGAGTGGGCTTATTCTTCCTAATATCCAGGGAGCATGGCGTAGGTTTTATTGTACGTTTGTCACCATACTTCCATGTTTTCTTGTTATTTGAAGGCAGTTCTTGGCAAATGCTAAAGTGATGACCTGCAAGCTGTCAATATGTAAGATTTGTCTTTATCATTTGAAACTTGAAATGTAGTAAGAGTAAAGAGACAGAAAGAAAAGGAACATAAGTAGAAGATATGTAAAACATCTACTTCACTTACCAGTACCTAAAAATGTGAAATCCCATCAAGTAGAAGAATGAGAATTCAAAATAAATTAAACATTTATTGGAAGGGAATATTTTATTCACTCACTCATACTTCCATATTTTTCATTTGAAACTATTTTTATTAGAAATTCTTTGTTCTTTTTGATTTTGTCTAAAACTCTAATGGAACATTCATTTTAGTCATCAGTAGACCCTTGGCTGGAGCATCGAACATATTATTTCTCTCTTCTGACTTCCTCTCTTTCTCTCTCTGTATATATATATATATATATTTGATATAGAAAGCAGAAGTACCAGAAAGACAAATAGTTTATTATACATTAGCACAAGATTTTTTTTTTTTTTTACAAATACGTATCTTTTGTTGCATGAATAAAAATTTATTGCCACTTTTCTTCACCATGTTTTGGTCCAAATTTCTTCTTCAGAAGTCCTAAAGTTCTGGGCAATAACAAGCTAATAAAATAATTTTGTGAAATTTATTAATTTCTTGCCAGTCTTTTGGTTGATTGTAACTGTGGGCTGCTCAACACTGGGCCAAGATGTCTCCAAAATAGAGCCATGCAATGTCTTCTACATGTCCAAAGTTTCCTTCCACAGGTCTAGGTATGAAAGACACCTTTTATAAAATCTTTTGAACTTCCCTTTTAAGTTTTCATTATTTTCACCATTGCTTTCAATTTTTTTTCAGCAATCGTTTTAATCATTGAAGTACAAATTAACTCATTTTTCATTTTTCAGTATTTTTAGTCAGGGTTTATACTTCCCATTTGGTACTTGCTGCGATAGTATTGTCCCTCTCCATGACCAAAATCACACAGTTGAAAAAGCTAAAATGTCCATGTATAAATCTGCATAAATCATAAATGCATCAATTGATAATCACTGTGAATGATTCCATTGTTAATCCTTAACAATATTGTTGAGAACAAAGTAGGATTTCAAAGCATCAAAAATGTTAATAATTTTTTCAATAGCTAGCAGTATTGACAAAAATCTGGTATTACTATGATGTAATAGTTTTTTGTATTATAGCGAAAATCAAAAAAATCTCTTTCCTATGTTATACGAATTGTTATAGAAATTTTTTTCCAAACTTTATCGTGAAGTGAATTATCACTAGGGAATCAGAAAATATTGGAAAGAGATACCAACAATAATGTTACCTAATTCTCAGTATTAGCAATTTATAAAAATTCTGATTTTGGCCAAAATTTTGATTCTATATTATCAAGCTTTTGTGGAACTTTATTCCATAGTCCCTAATCTGATCAGACAGCTCCATTTATAACCTAAGCTTTGCATTAATTCTATTTCCTCTGTATATTTTCGTTGTTGTTAATTCCTTTTCTTATAGCAAAATTAAAATCCTTAAAGTAGGATAATTTTGAAAATATATAAATGTGCAAATAGAAAATAAAATGCTACCAATCTCACTGCTCTGATTATCTGTTATTAGACTCTGAATATATTTCACAATTCTTTTTTTTGGATGCATGCGAATTCCTACTTAAATTTTAACAAAGCTAATGGGAAATTGAAAAAACTGTATTATTTCAAACAATTGTCACATCATTAGACATTCTGCTAGAATATTTTGCAAATGATACATGACTTTCAATTATTAATTGCTTTATTTGTTTTTTATAGACAAATATATGAATGCTTCCTAATTTTCATAATTAATGAAACTTTAAATATTTTTGTACATTAGATTTTTCTATAAATAATTCCAAGATGGGAGTACTATATCTATGTATCAACTGTTTGGATGGAACTTTTAAAATAGGTGTCAACAAGATATGCCAACATATACTCGTAAGGACAGTATAAAATAACTTTCATCTTAGTGATATTGACAAGATGACATTCATTTTAAATATTTAATAATTTATGTATGAATATATTTGACTGCTTTCCTATGGTTTTAATCATTGAATTCACCCCCATGTTTATTATAAATCATATATCCAATTAAGTTCTTGTCTCACGGAGATAACCTACTGATGATACATAATTGGCCTAGAAGTCATTCATTGATGACACCATGTAATAGGGGAAATTATGAATGTGACCCATCATTTTGGTTAGGGGACTTGTGCACAACATCCTTGAATAACTTTGTCCCTGATCTGTTTGGTTTTGACTCCATAAATGATGGGGTTGAGCATGGGAGGAAGCAGTAGATACATATTAGCAAACATGATGTGTACCACTTGGGGTACCTGAGATTCTCAAGTAGCCTGTGGAGCAATAGCATTCTTTAAAGGAAGACCTTTGCTTTAATCCTACCACGTCCAAGCTGGATTCTTTGTGGATAATTCGTAAATACTGGTAAACTAAATTTTGTCTCCCTTGCCCTCATGCCATTCGTTATAGAATATCATCACACAATGTCTTCCTTTTGATTTCAGTGTTCCCCAAATCTATAGCTGAGTCTCAAGAATAATCTTCCAACACCAAGAAGAGTCATACTTATGTCATTAGAGACATATCAGGAGAAGATAATCAAAAGTACAGTGTCTTAGGGATATGTATTTTAATTTAAATATAATAATATATGAAATCAGATTCCTTCTTATGTTTGTGCTTATATATTATAATACTGAAGGTACTTAGTATTAGTAATAAGTTATATGTAATTAAATGTACTTATTTATAGCAAGCACATTGATTGAATAATGTCTTCAGAAAAAAATAGTACATTTTTAATAATATATATATTAAGCATAAAACACATATTAGATTATTAGAAATAAGGTCAATATTATTAAACTTCAAGTGAAGAAATGCTTATTCATTGAAATTTTATACTAATTGCAGTAACATTGGCAACATAGAACATAATTACTTTTATATAGACATCATTAATCCTGATGACTTATTATTATCAATTGGGAAGTCTTTAAAAATATGCTATGTGTACCTCAGACCATTTTGTCCTCTTGTTTTGTATTTTATGCAGAAGAATTTGAAAAAAACAGCATTCTATTTTTTTTCTTATATGGAAAAAAAATGGTCTCTGAAGGACTGTCAGTATAATTATCAATATAAGATTATAGTAACTATCATCGCTACTATTTTCTTAAAATGGATAGCTCCAGAACATGCCTATAGCAAATGTTTAACTATGTTATAATTCTTGGATCAGGAATAGAGCTAATTATAGATCTTTTATAGAAATATACTTTTTAGTGGGAAACTGTATCTTTTAAAAAGATAATATTATATTGAAAATATTCATTTGATAAAATATTTATTATACTTTATAAATTAACATAATATTGTACAGAAATGCCAGAACCCCACAGTCTATAGAAATATGTAAGCATGTTGTACCTATAGCGTAACAAATTTTTCATATGAAATATGTGAAAACCTAGGTGAATGATAAAATGAACACAAGTATCGAAAATTAAAATGTATGTCTGTATTTAAGAAGCAATGAATGTAAAATATTGATTGGAACCACTCTGGTCACATAGGAGCCCAATCAGGAGACAAGGCACAACACAGGGATGCAGGGGAAGGAAGACACACATGTTACAGTCATGTGCATAAGAACTGGGGCAGGGCTATTCTACAGCGTAGCTACAACATAGCTTGGAATATTATAACATACGTTATTAAAATAACACAGAAAATGTAACCACAGAGAAGGTAAAGGAACATGCACTCTGAATATAACAAGAAGTATTAAGCACATTATTTTTGGGGAAGGGTAGAATTGTAACAGTTGAGCATTTAAGAAAGTCTGAGAAGATTGCTTAGCATTTATTGATGAATGCATAGATTTTTTTCTAAATTAAACCTAAAAGCACTAGAATATATTTTATCTTTCCTGGTGGTAGTGTTTAGAAATCACTGGCTCAGGTGTATAGAAAAGGAATAAAGAATTCAAATATTAAATCTCCTAATGGAAGTGAATACAGTAAATGCTGAATTAATTCTTCAATTTTATTTCACATAAAAGTCAACTGTGACTGAAGAAATTACTTTTTAATTTCTCTTGTGGGCATGTTTAAATATTCTTCTATTTTAAACTGAATCAAAATGTGTGGTAATATTGAGAATTGGGAACGGGGCATTGGACGAGATGGGGGGAAGGAGGAAAGGGGGAGGTAAGAGAGAAGAGAGAGGAGAGAAGAAAGAGAAAAAGAGAAAGAGAAAGAGAAGAGAGAAAGAGAATCCTGATTTCCTAAAAATCATGCTCATCCTACTCCTTACATTCTAATTCTTTAAAGCATCCTGAGGATGTTTCTACGGTTTTGCCTCTGTGATCATGGCCAAATATATCTTTCCCCTTGAAACTCAGTTTCTCTCTGAGTTTAAACAGTACAAATCTATTTTCACTCCCAGGATTCTTTGGTTAATAGACCTAATGGAGGATCTCTATGCTCTAAAAACTAAAACTCTAGCAAAAATCAAGCCCATACTTAGTGACCTGATTTTTCTCCATAGCTACCTTGTTATTTATCCTAGATCTTTTTTTGGATCATTATATTTTTAGGTGATACCTCAGTTTTGACTTTCCTTCTCATTTCTATCCATCTAGTGATTTAAAATACTCAATTTAATATAAAGATTATCACCTCCTCAATGATATCTCTTCATACCTTTCTAATCTGCAAGTTCTCAGCTGTTGAGACATTCATAACTACACAAACTTCCTTGAATAAACATGCAACAAATTATGTCTCTCGGGAAGTAGGGAGGTCTAATCCCTCAATGCTCTTTTATCCTGACAACTCAGGAACTGGTAGCAGAGGATCTGGGATAGTTCCATGTTTTCTGGTTCAGGTTAGCGCTTTTCTCACTTCTTTGTTACTTTCAGGGAAATCATGGGTCTAATTTCTGGAACCTTACAAAAAGGTATAATGTAATGCCTTTGGTATAGTTTCTTCAGTAGCTGCTACTTTGGAGTATTGTAAATGCCAGTGACTCAATCAGCCATGTGGTTTAGGCTCCTGTGTCTATGCGTCTAGTGAAAATGAGTGCTCCCTGAGAACCCAGGATGTGGCCTCTGGATGTTTTAATCCTAGGTAGACTTTTAGCAGAAGCAAAGGCAAGGCCTATTGAATGCTCACACTGTGCTTATGTTTCTCACTTTGTTCTCCTTGTACCACAAGGCACAGGTAGAACCCAACAGACGTCAAAACAACTTTGACTAACTGCTTCCCAATCATAAACAAAGATATAATCTGGAGAATCTGTTCCTGAATATGTGTGTATCTGTGTAATAGAAGCATATTTTGTGAGTATGTTGAAGGGTCAAAATGAAAGTCCCGTGTTCACCTTCAAGCACAGCACTGCTAAGTATACAGGGGCAATGCAGTATGGCCTAATAAGGATGCATGCCTGCTTTACTGCACTGCGATCAAAGAGCATCTTCTGATTCATCCCCTTTAGACCTTCTTTCACTTACTGTATTATTCACATAGTGATGTCCCAAGCGGTTTCTTTTCTTCAGACAAAATCATCTTGCGAAGCCACAAAGGGTATTGGAAACTTACGTTTGCATCAAATAATCTCACTCTGAGAAATAACCTCACTCTGAGAAAGAGGTTTCCTTTTAAGGTCTGATTTTTTTTCTTGGGTGAGCAGGTAATGCTCTTCTGAAAAGACAGACCTGTAAACTTTGGCCATGCTGTACTTCTCTACTATGACCTAGAGGTCAGCGTTTGGGAAATATTCTAGTACTCTGCTCAGAATTTTTGCTTTTCTGTATCACATATCTTATTGACTAAAATAGTTAATAAGCTGTGCCAGGAAACTCCTTCTAGTCATCCAACTACTGCTGCTCTTTCTCCCTGCTGTCTTTAATCAGAAATAGTATTTATTGGTAGGTATGAGAAATCCTGGTAACTTAGCATTAACATTTCTAGAAAAAAGTCAGTAGTACTTACTTCTGCATAATTTGGGTGGTAAAATGCACCTTTATCATCCTTATATAAATATAAAAAATTTGAGTTACCATCTGAAAACCAATCACCAATCAAATCACTAACCCAGTCTAACAACACCGGTGTGTGTTCGAGATAATCAACATCACTCTCAGCATTTAGACTTCACTTCTTTTTCTCTTCTCCATCCTCAGAATGGTTGATCACTAAACATGTAGGGTCTTTTCATCCCCCTTTTTTATATATTCTCTCTACTTCTAGAATGCCCTTGCCTGCTTGTCTTAAAATAAAATTATTCTTCAGATTTAATGTAAGTATTTTCTTATCTCTATGTTATTATAACTCCTTACTCAATCCTTGACATAATTATTTTCCCTGAAATATATTTCCCTTGATACATAAAGTGAGTAGAATAAGTCGGAGTCAAACTTCCTAGTTGGAATTATACGCCATTCACTAATAGTTTACCTCATTAAAATATAAAATCACTTTAAGTATCAGTGTTCTCATCTGTCAAATCAGGAAAATAGTGATTCCCAATCACTTGTAAAGATGAAAGGAGAACATTAATGTAATGCATTATGTCCATAAAGCATAAATACATAAAACTTTCAAAAATACATAGTATTGAAATGATATATTCTAGGTATCTATTAGCCTGCCTATCTGTTCCATCAGCAAGATGCTATTTGTTTCTATATATTTAATGATGTTTGCTCATTTTAAGATTTTGCCGAACCCAAGGACACGGAAGTACTCTTTGTCCTTATGGAATAAGGAGGCAAAGCATGGCAGTAGATACATAAGCAGATCATTAATGCATAAAAGTCTGAGCATGATGACAGCATATTGGACCAGGTGCTGTGAGAATACAGAAGTGGGGTTTTTAAGACAAGTTATGAACTTTTTATCTTCATATCAGTAAAGCATAATATTGACACAAACAAAATAATGAAAAATGCTTGTTGAAATCAAAGTTGAAATCATTCATAAAGACCATATTTGACTCTGTACAGAGTAGATAAAACTTTTGAAGAGGTATTCTTTTGAAATTGCTCTAAAATTGATTCCTGAGAGCATAACTTGGCACCACAACACATTTTAAAACCATGAGAAGCAGACCTAGCAAGGACTGTTTTTTTAAGGGTGGTCTGGCATCTCTAAGTCATAGATTACAATATCGATGCAAGAGAAAGAGCAGCATTACGACAATGGCCTATCTTTACAAATTGGAAATTGAGTCTCTCATTCAATTACTCACTTGATAATTTTTGAAAATGGCTATAGATAAGTTTAGTTGAGTTACAAACTTCAAGTCTTGGACCCATTGGCCTTCAGGCTCATCATCTATATCCATTAATTCAGAATACTTAAAGATGCTGCTAGTATGACAGTTATGTAGCTTAAATGATTAGTTTTTGTATTGGAGGTAGGCTTAGATATATTTTTTAGAGTTGTGACTGAATCAATTATGTATTCCCAGTTATGGCAACAGGTAGGAATCCAACAACCCTGTTAGGGAAAACTGCAGCTCTGTGTGGAAATTTGGAACAGTTTGTTTTATGTTTGCCCCGAGAGAGCATATTGAGGCTCTTCATCCACACTTGGCAAAAATTGCGTGCTACCACTCAGTACAACAGAGTGTCTAAAAAACTAATAATGTAAGGTAATTGTGAAGAGTGGGCTTACTCTTCCTATCATCTAGGGAGCATGGGGGAGATTTTATTGTATGTTCGTCACCATGCTTCCATGTTTTCTTCTCATTTGGAGGCAGTTTTTGGCAAATGGTGAAGTGATAACCTGCAAGCTGTCAAGATGTAAGATTTGTCTTTATCACTTGAAACCTGAAACGTAGTAAGAGTAAAGAGACAGATAGAAAAGGAACATAGGTAGATGATATGTAAAGCAGCTGCTTTACTTACCGGTACAAAAATGTGAAATACCATCAAGTAGAAGAATGAGAATTCAAAATAAATTAAACATTTATCGGAAAGCAATATTTTATTCAATCACTAGAACTTCCATATTTTTCATTTGAAGTTTCTTTAGTAGATATTCCTTGTTCTTTTTGACTTTGTCATAAATTTCTAATGGAACATTCAATTTAGTCCTCAGTAGACCCTTGGGGGCTTCCGACATATTCCTTCTCTCTTCTGATCATATATATATATATACACACACATACATATTTGCTATAAAAACTAGACATATCAGAATGACTAACAGCTTGTTATACTTTAGCTCCAGAATTTTTTTTTAACAGATATATACCTTTCTTGGCATGAACAAAAATTTATTGCCACTTTTCTTTACCATGTTTTGGCCCAAATTTCTTCTTTAGAAGTCCTAAAGTTCTGGGCAATAACCAGCTAATAAAATAATTTTATTAAGTTTATTAATTTCTTGCCAGTCTTTTGGTTGATTGTAACTGTGGGCTGCTCAACACTGGGCCAAGATGTCTCCAAAATAGAACCATGCAGTGTCTTCTACATGCCCTAAGTTTCCTTCCACAGGTCTAGGTATGAAGGACACCTTTTATAAAATCTTTTGAACTTTTAAATTTTCATTATTTTCACCACTGTTTTCAAATTTTTCTCAGCAGAGCCATAAATCCTCGAGGTACAAATTAACTCATTTTTCATTCTTCAGTATTTGTAATCAGGATTTGCATTTCTCACATGATATTTGCTGCGATGATGTTGTACTTCTCCATGACCAAAATCACACAGTTGAAAAGGCTAAAGTGTCCATGCATAAATCTGCATAAATCATGAATATATCCATTGACAATCACCGTGAATGATTCTATTGTTAATCCTGGACAGTATTCTTGAGAACAAAGTAGGATTTCAAAGCATCAAAAATGTTGTTAATTTTTCAATAGTATTGACAAAATAGTTAGTATTGACAAAAATCTGGTATTATCATGTTGTAATAGTTCTTTGTATTCTAGCAAAAATCAAAAAAACTCTTCACTATGTTACACAAATTATTATACAAATTTTTCTCCAAACTTAATCCTGAAGTGAATTATCAACAGGGAATAAAAAAATAATGGAAAAAGACACCAACAAATATGATACTTAATTCTCAGTATTAGCAATTTCTGAAAATTCTGATTTTTGCCCCAAATTTCATTCTGTATTATCAAGTTTTTGTGGAACTTTATTCTATAGTCCCTAATCTGATCAGATAGCTCCATTTATAACCTAGACTTTGGCATAAAATCAATTTCCACTTTGCACTTTTGTTGTTAATTCTTTTTTAATATACTAAAATTAAAATCCTAAATGAAGGATAATTTTTAAAATGTATAAATGTGCAAGTAGAAAATAAAATGCTATCAACTCATTTCTCTGATTATCTGTTATTAGCCTCTAAATGTATATCACAATTCTTTTGTTTTAGGGCACATGAATTCCTGTTTAGAATTGTTAACAAAACTCATGGGATTTTGAAAAAAATGTATCATTTTGAACAATTGTCAATCGTTAGGTACTCTTTGCTAGAATATTTGGTAAATGATACATGGCTTTAAATTATCATTGCTCTATTTGCTTTTTAGTTAAATATTTGAATGTTTCCTAATTTTTCATAATTAATGAATTTATAAATGTTCTTTTACATAAAATTTTTTTCTATAAATAATTTCAAAATGGGAAAACTATATTTATGTATTAACTGCTTAGAAGAAAATTCAAAATATGTGTCAACAAGATATGCCAACTTATACTTCTAAGGACGGTATAAAACAACTTTCATCTTAGTGATCTTGACAAGATGACATTATTTTTAAATTTTTAGTAGTTTGATATGTGAAGATACTTGACTGCTTCCCTATGGTGTTAATCATTGAATTCATCCCTGTGTTTATTATAAAACACTTAATTAAGTTCTTGTTCTTGGTAACCTAAAAATTGTTTCTATTGCTTTGAACAGCTAAATACATTGAGTCCGACTTTCACAGAGATAACCTACTGATGATACATAATTGGCCTAGAAGTCATTCACTGATGACACCATATAATAGGGGTAATTATGGATGTGACACTGCCTTTTGGTTAGGGGTCTTTTGCACAACAACCTTGAGTAACTTTGTCCCTAATCTGTTTGGTTTTGACTCCATAAATGATGGGGTTGAGCATGGGAGGGACCAGTAGATAAATATTAGCAAACATGATGTGTACCACTCTGGGTACCCGATGTCCAAAGCGGTGGGTGAGGAAAGTAAAGAGGGATGGGATATAAAGAGCCAATATAACTCCAATATGTGACGCACATGTACTAAAAGCTTTGAGTCGGGCTTCACCTGAGGGTAGGCCCAACACAGTTCTCAAAATCATCACATAGGACACACTGATGACTGTTATATCAAAGCCAGCCACAAAGAAAGCTGCAAAGAGCCCATATGCACGATTTACTCTGGTATCAGCACACACCAACTTCAGCACTGCCATGTGTTCACAATAAGACTGGGGAATGATGGTGTTGGGGCAGAAAGGCATTCTGGAGATCATAAAGCAGAAGGGACTCACCAAAATGATCCCTCTAATCAAGACAACTGCCCCCAGTTTTACCACTACTAATGGGGTCAGGATACTAGAGTGGCGCAGTGGAAAGCAGATAGCCACATAACGATCCAAGGCCATAGCCATGAGTACCCCAGACTCCACTGAAGAAAAGGTGTGAATGAAGAACACCTGGGTGAGGCAGGCATGGTACTCAATTTCATGATCGTGAAACCAGTATATAGCCAACATTTTAGGTTGGGTAGAAGAGGAGAGGACCACGTCAGTGAGAGCCAGCATGGCCAGAAAGAGGTACATGGGTTCATGAAGGGTGTGGTCAATCCGGATTATATGAAAAACAGTTATATTGCCAACTACAGCTACAATATACATGGCACAGAATAGGAAGGCAATCCAAAATTGAGAATTCTCAAGTCCTGGGATTCCAAGTAAGATGAAGTACACAGGATGAGAATAACTGTTATTCCCTGAAGGCAGCATCATGGGATATTTAATTTGTTCTCCATTGGAAGGCAATGTAGTCACTGTAGGTGATAATAAATGATTACTTTTTATAATCTTTTAGATATTTCAGTTTAAATGAGGGCAATTGTGGTTTATGGGAAATGAAAATGATTTCAACTGTTTTACTACATCAAGCATTGCAATATAAAAGGATAATATTTTGTATCATTCAAAATGGTGTCAGAGAACACTAGCTGGAAGTGTATTTTTTAGTGCAATCCACATTTCTCTTGTAATTGAATCTTCTAATGGAAAACTCCTGACAGATAATGTCATAGTGATTCCCACCCTGCTGTTCTTTAGCATTGTCACATGTTATGTTTAACTTTATGATAACTACTAGTCACTCTCCGTTTAGGCTTTATAGACATATTTTCAGAGTAAAAAGACAGTTTAGAGTACACTGAATTAAAAACTCATAACCAGTGCATTTAGAGATATTGAGTTGACTGTGATTCTCAGTTATGTTGAGGATCATGGTTAGAATGTAGCTGACCAATTATTCACCTATAATTAAACCATTAGCTTCAGTGTATAGCTTTTTATTAGATTAGGAATCAACCTATATCCTTATGACTATAAATGATCAGACCGTAAACATTTTAGGTTTTGTGGTCCATGAAATATAAGCTGAATACAGTCAGTTTAGACATTGTAGAATGAAAGTAGTCATGGTCAATACATAAATGTGAGTATAGCAACATTCCAAAAAATCTTGATTTACAAAAATAGAATGCAAACTGGATTTCTTCAGGTTCTAGATTCTCAACCGTAGATGTCCTGGATATCCAAGATAACACATTCTTATGAGGACGATTCTGAAACATGCACTGTCAATGGTATCTCTTTGCCAGGTACAGTATAGTATTTCAATAAATATTTGGTGGTATAGATAACAAATAAGTGCCATTATTCAGTAAAAGAAGGCTTATTTACCAATTAGTAATACCTAAAAATCTCCTGATAGTGTCCATTTAAAAATACTTTGACACTATGTCCATTTGACAGCTGTGTCCATTTTTCATATTAAAGGTTGAATAATTTTATGACCCTCTGTTCTGGTCACACTTGCAGTGCAAAAGTTCACACTACTGGAAGATCCCTTTGATGACTACTGATTGCATCAAATCAATGACATGTAAGTTAACTTGTTCTTACCCAACACCTTTTCACTATTTAATCTCAATAATTTAAGTCTTTGTTTAAAAGCATTAGTAATAGCTTCTTCCATAAGAAAAACTTAAAAAAAAAAAAAAGGGAGAACTCAGGGATGTCACAGGAGTTGAGGTGTATCCAAGGAAAAGAGCCCTGCTGCCTATTAAGAAAATATAAATATAAATATGTATATATATGTGTATATATATATATATATATATATAAAGAGAGAGAGAGAGAGAAAACCAGATAAGATAATAATTTCAAATCCCCTGAATAAATCACCATATCACCCCTGGGAACTAACAAATGTTTCATTTAACTATGTCCAATGGTTCCTAAAAACATTTATCTCAGATCAAAATATGCCTAGATTATTTACGATTTTCATTAGATTTATTATAATGGGCCTTAGTTTAAGTCTTATTTTAGAATAATTGGAAATATTATTATTGTCTGTAGAAAATATTTATAGGTTTAATCAATATCAGCAATTCTATCTAGAGTAATATGAAACTACTAAAAGAAACAAATTTTATGAAGCCTCTGTTTTATTCCTTTCTTGATAATATGATCTTCAAAAAGAATCCTACATTCTTTTTGAGCCATAGTCTTATTCTCTCATTTGCATTGTCACTTTCATGTTACTATTCAGTTATGGGGTCACTGAGGCTCAGGGAAAATGTAAAAACATATTTAGGCCATTCTTATTCTTGCACTAAGCATTGGCTATTCTAGTTAAAGAAAGATTTTCTCAAAGGACATAGTAATCTCTATGATTAATTATGGTAGAGATAACACTATAAATAATAATTTAATTTTAATTTTATCATCTTCAAAACTAAAAGAGCCATACCTTCTGATTTTACAAGAAATACGGAGTTCAGAATAATTGCTAATATCACAGAATATATTAATGTCAAGTGTGTGACACCACACCTAACATGCTGAGCCTCTGCCAGATTATGATTGATTGGGACACACTGTGGCTGGGTAAAACAGAGACTGTTGTTTTATCATAGAGTTGATATGAAGGAAACCTCCAAAATCATGCATTGAATTATAGAGAGACATGCTTTTGAATTCATAACCTGTGTTCTTTCACTAGAATTGCTACCTCTAGAATAGGCTACATTGAGTCTCAAGGCATCTCTGGGTATGGCCTGTTTTCCCAAGGATGGCAGCTTATAACCTCTACCCTTGATATTTAATGGAGAGCATGCCTGTTTTATAAATGCTTTTGAAGGTAGCTATTATTTTTTACAACATTGTTCAGGTACTGATATTCTAAATACTACTTCAAAAACTAATTTATCTTCTCCTTCATCTATATTCCAGACGCCAATTACCTTTTCACAGATCAGAGATTCCTCATAAAGATGTCTTTCAGCCTCTTCATTCCATTCTTCTGGCTCTGAGTCCTCTTTTCAGAATGTGAACTTTAGAAAGTAAGGATGAGTAGGGCTGACATGGGTCTGTAAATGAATGGGGATGGGGTTTGACAGGTGACTCCCATTATGTGCTCTTGTCTTCTGGAATCGCAGTCTTCACTTTTCACTAGAAATCCCTTGATTTGTTTTATTTTACTTTTTTAGGTGATGAATGCATCAAATATACAAATTATATGACAAGTAGTGGATTACAAAGAGTGATAACCATGGAACCAATCTTGGGTCATTTTTGTGAATGCTGAGATTTCCATTGATATTTCTGTTGGGAAGTGCAAGTTGTCAGTTTTTTGTTGGGTTGAGGAAATAACTGTATAACCTTAAAGAGAATGTAAAAAAACGTGATAATTTACCTTAATTCTGAACTCTCATACCTACATTAAGCATGTTCTTCTCTAAAGCTCAGGCTAGAACTCTTGTGATAATGTTTTGTACTGTAAAATGCAGATGTCTTTTTGTCTTACTATACCTAAGAAATCACACATTGAACTTCATTCTCAGTTTTTTTATTCACAGAAATACATTATATACCTAACTTTTAAGAACTTGGTAGAACATTTTGTTCAGAAAATATAGTTAAAAAAACTTGGGCTCAGTATTTTCTATGATTATCTGTTTCAGTCTAGGGATGGTACCCACTAGCTCATTTGTGTCTTAATCTCTTCACACTTCATGTGGAAATAGTCCATCAGTTCAACTGTATTTTTCAGTTTGAAGGGCTAAAGGATCGGATGGATGGATATCTTGCCAGGAATAACTTCATGGAAAAATAGATTCTGTTTTCTCACCTTGATGTATCTGCAAGACATAGAAAAACAATGCTGCGCAGAATGGGGTCCATATCTAAACTTCTTCATGGCATCATGTACAGCCAGCGTTCCTTGTTTCCTAGATTTTACCTGAACACAGTGGGGTCAGTGAATCTTCTCATCTCACAATGAGGCATGTAGTTCAGCAATCTTGTTTTCTAGAGCTGGATCTCCAGTGAATCAGGCTATTCTGCACAGTGAACACCTGGCCTTGCAACTTCTTGGTGTCTTACCGGTCTCTGCAGAGGGCAGAGTCAATGATGCACAGGTAACCACTCACCCTTCGCTGGCTTTATATCTGACCAAATTTGACATCAATATAAGCAGTTCTCACCGGAATTGAGCCTCTGGAAGAAATCTCAGATCAGTGTCTATTTAAAGTTCTCTTGAAGTCTGATCTCATTTTTCCCTAAAGATTTAATTCTTTCTCTCTCCTCTGAGATGCCCAGCTGCCTCAGACATTGGCTTCCTCTGAGACTAGATTCTAAAGTTGGGAGCATTAACCCCTAATTTCCTCTCCTTGGTGTACACAAATACAAAACTGGGAATTTTAATTCATATGTAATAAGGTGTGCTTTTGAGATTACTGAAGTGCAAATTTTTCTGTATTCATAATTTTTGGCAGTCCAAGTATATATATATATTTATGATTGAAGAGATATGTTATGCAGTATGATAGTATGTCGATATGTCAGTTGTATGTTTATTTTTATCTCAGAGAGTAATACATATGTGTTTATGTATAGACATGTATATGTATTGGTGTATATGTGTATAATCTTGTGTATATGTGCAAGTTAATAGTCATTTACACTAAGTATGCATATTAGTGTGATAGATTGGCTTAGTGAGTATAAGATCACCAAATTCACATGCTTTATAAAGACCTTTGTTGAGCTATAAACTGCATAGTATGAGTTTACATATAATTATTTATACAAATGAGCATTTATATGAAAAGTGTGTGGGTTTAATGCAGGAATTGTCTAACAACTGGTGTTAACTGTTTTCATGATTGCCTTGTTCCCAAAGCCTCCCAGCTCTGAGAGTGTGATTATCTGGAGAGGAAACCCGACATCTGGATGGAATTCTTACTGGTTACCTTTGAAATACGTGAGACTAGACGATCTTCACTTAACCTGAACTATTAAAGCTGAAATGTGGCTCCCTTTCTTTCAGTCTCTCTATGGAATGCTTTTTTTTTGGAATTTTCTTATTTACATTTTCTAGAAATTACCTAATGTATGAAATATCAAAGAAAGGTATGAGAAAGAAGTATTTAAAAATAGATGACAATTATTTGCAAGAATTCGGAGCTATTAGATTTCGGAAGCTAAACAAAGCAAAACCTACCGTATAAAGTACGACACACAAAAACTTACTGACATTATCATGTTAAGTGTTCATGGTAGATTATGATCACTTTTTAGGAAGTATTATTTATTTTACATAGTTATTCATCTTGGTTGTTTCCTGGGCCCAGGTCTCCAACCTGGGTCCTTGGAATGTAAGTAGAATATATCCTATGACCTTCTTTGCTAGGTCACCAGGGCTTGTTGGGTTGATTGTTTTAACAAGGGTCATGCATTAATACCAAATAACAGCAGAACAAAAAAAACAAAGGACTCCACTGTTTTGTTAGGAATTTCAGGTTTATAGTAAATACTCAGTTTTATTACTACGAGGATCATTTTGACATTGCAATTTGGATTTATCTTAGTTTGCATTTCTTTTATTTGCTTAACTACAAAGCAAGAAGCAAATTAAATGAAAATTAAAGCATACCATTTTGCATTCCTCTTTCTTTCCCCTAGAGGAATGTGTCTTTCCAAATAGAACTCTTCCACAGTGCTGAATACCAATGTACCTCCAAAGTGACTTGATACAGTCTCTTGTGGAAGTTACTCCTTAGGCCAACCACACTATTTTTCAAGTTACATGGAAAAGACTTACTGAAATGGGTATTTATCAGAAAGGATCATACTTTTTTTGTTTTTCCACTCTAGAAGATCCTTGTGGCTTTGTTTTTCCACACTGGGTAATGATGCATATGCCCTGAGGACTCAGGAACTGACTCAGTCCTTCTCTGAAATGGTTTCCATTAGAATGTGCAAACATTCTGAAAGGAGTATTAAGCCCAGGTAAAGTTGGTTACCTTGAACTTATGGTCAGTCAAGTCTATCAGCTTGTTATCTTTTGCAGGGTTGCCAGGGCACAGGTAGAGAAAATACTTTAAAAGTAAGATTACTTTCTTTTTATGGACAGGCTATCAGTTCCATGTTTATGGCACATAATATCTATTATGATGAAGCAACACATGTGCTTTGCCACTTGTTTGTCTATAACCAACAGGAAGGTAGGAACTAAATGTGGTCTTTATGAGCCAGCAGCAAGCATGAAAATGCACCTCTTAGACCAATAAACCACAAGGAACTTACCAAGTCTTGTCAATTATTTTGTCTTGATAGCTCCTTCCTCAATGGAACCTCAAATGAGATGCTGTTTTGCTCAATGGTTTTATCACAGGTAACTGCACCCATGCCAAGATGCAGAAGTAGAAGCCAGCAACTTTTTTGTTTTGTCTTTTCTGCGAGAAACTGACAGCAAATATTTTAGACTTTTTTAATCACTTTTGTCTATTTTAACTACTCAGTGTTGATGATGTAATACGGAAACTGCACAGTGCTGTGTAGGAATCATAAGCATAGACGGTAGGCCAAATTTGGCCAGTAGAATGTAGTTTTCCAACCTGACATACTGCCTTATTGCAGATCATCTTCTATCCTTTCCTAATAAGTATCCCCTATGTCATCCCCAACATTAAATATTATCCTGACTTCTAGGGTAATTTTTCCTATAATTTGATCTGTATTATAAGAAAGTTTGAATAGATAAGTTGAGTAATATAATATATAGCTTTATGTTTCTGGTTCATTTCCAGACATCAGAAAATTATTTCACGCTGCGTGTTTCAGCTGTTCATTCATTTTACTCCTGCAATTGTAGGAACATACCAGAAATTGTCCATTTTTCCCCTGAACTCTTCAGTTATGTTCAGGTTTGGGTTATAAATAATCAATTTGCTACACATACTATTGTCTTTTTAGCACATACAACTTTTCTTTTGATTATGTTCTAGGAGCTAGATTGTTTAGTCAAACTGAGATACCACCGATTTTTGAGTTTGTACCAAATTATACATCCGTGGCTCATGTAAGAGTTCCTGTTGATTGATGTCAATATTAATATCAATTACATCAATATCAATTAATATCAATAGTTAATTTTCAATAATTTTAATGTTAATCATCTTGTGCATTTATAGCCTTATTTTAATATTAATCAACATTTTTATAATTATACTCTGTCATCATAAAAGACATTTGAATATATAGTTCGCTATGAAGTATTAGTTCTAAACTTTTCCCATATTTGTCTTAAATTCATTACTAATGTTATTAGAACTTCTAATAGATACACAGAATAAATCTTTTTAATTTTCACATTCTTGGCATTTTTTTGGTGAGTAGAATTTCCTTTTCGTTAGTTTAGAGCAATCTGTTTTCCTTTCAAATTTAGTGACATATTGCATGCTCTAAGAAAGCACTGCTTACTCCAAGTTTTAATAGATGATATAGAATATATTTAAGCATATTATCTGTTACTATATAATGACACTCAATTTTTAACTACTGATTTTAAATAGGTACCTTACTTGGAGTCATTATTTATTATGGTATGATCTCAAAATCAAGTTTATTTTATGTAACACAAAATTAACTTAGCAGCTTGCATTGAATGACAATTTCATAGATCTGTACTATCCTTCTACATGGTTCCATTTTAATTATGGCTTGTCCATATATATTGTGTGTCTCTTTGGAACTCTATTCTACTTTATTACATATTTGCATGATATTGGAAAAAGAGGCATATTGTCCTAATTATTGTAGTTTCTAATAATTTTATTGAGTATAAGATAATTCAAACTTCAAGTTTTTAAAATTCATCAGTATTATAATTAGATCATTATACACACACACACACACACACACACACACACACACACAAAATCCGTAGTAAAATTCTGAGGTTAGGAGGATTGATTGACTCATGAACTAATTCGGGGAAGTTATTCATAATATTTTAAAGTAGTGAATCATCCAATTCATGAATATGAACTATACTGCCAATTAATTAGAATAGCTTTAATTTGGAGTAGAGGTATTTTACTCCTTTGTAAAATTTATTCTTGAGTGTTTGTATTTTTTAAGCATTTATTTTTCATTTCCAGAAAAGCTCTTAACATGACTTGAAACGTTTCCTGAATAATGATAAGAGTTTTTCAGCATGAATTTGTATCTCCAGCTCTAATTGTGAATGAATGGAGAGCAATATTGTCAGTCTTCCTTTTATTAAGTAATCTGCATTTATGGGTCCATATGAAGTTTTGACAATAGATTTGACAGTGAATCAGTCCTTATTGCAATTAAATATAAAAATATCTTGTCAAATTTAACTGTGACCTGCATTATTGAGCAAAAAACAAAAGCCCTTAGGGATTTTTTTGTTTTTAACATTGCTTTTACCCACTATGAAGAAATAATTAGTAATTGGCTCTTAAATCCTGACGTGATATTGAGACTTGCCATCTCTCAAAACCTTCCCTTAACATAATGGAGAATGCAGACCATTTTCTGTGGGAGAAACTCTTTGGGTGGACTCTGAAGATTGAGGCTTCCATGTGATTCTACTATTTTGAAAACAAAGACAACATGACCCAGAAAAGAGAAGTGAGGAGTAAGAGATGTAGGAGCTAGACTTGGAGTTAGAATAGTCAACATTTCTGCTACACTGTTATGGAAATTGTATTAGAGAAAGAGAAACAGAAGATTAAAAAATATATATAATTACACACTGCTTAAACATAGGGAAAAAACAAAATATATGTGCTGAAAGAATTTTGTATGGGATAGGATCAGTTAAGATAGTTTATGATACATCTTACTGATCAGCTGATATTATGAGAACTAAAGAATAATGAGAGGAAGATGGAACGTACTAGAAAAGAGCAATTGTGAGAGATGAGGATTTGAAGAGCAAAGTACTAAGACAGATAAGAGGAAGATGTACTTAGAAGTAAAAGAAGTTCGAAAAAGATGAAGCAAAGGAAAGATATAATTATATAGCATTTAAGTATTAAAAAATGAATATACTACTCAACAATCACAGGAAATTAAAGGAAGTAGGAAGTAACAGGAATACTATTTCTTGGGAAATGAATAATTTCATCTTTTATAATAAATCAAGAATTGAAACCCAAAGGGATAATATTCTTTCTTTTTATACCAATCAAAATGTGGTCAGAGAATACTAAGTGCAAGCAGTATAACTTTTAGTATAATTGACTTTTCCTGAAGTTTGATCTGCTAATGGAAAACCCTCCTGACAAATAATAACATAATGTTTCTATTCTAAATTTTTTATTATTAACGACTGATCTCATAGTTTATGATGGTTTCTGTTCACCTTCAGTTTAAGCCATAGGGACTGATGTTCTGAATAGGAAGCCAGTTAGAATACACTTTGACTTAACCAATATCAATTATTTTAGTGCTTTTGAGTTGACTCTGATTCTAGGACAGTTACTTTGAGGATTTGGGCTGATTACAACCTATCAATTATTCACTTGCAATTAAAACTATTAGCTATAGTGTATGGTTCCTCCTAGGTTAGGAATCAACCTACTTTTTCTTACTGCAAATTAACAGATCATAAATATTTTATTCTTGTGGTTTATGCAAGCTTTGTTGAAAATAGTCAGCTTAGATATCATCAAGGTAGCCGAAGTCAATACTTAAATGTGTGAGTGCAGCTACTTTCAAATCATACTTTATTTACAAAATAGACTACAAATTGAACTTCTTCAAGTTCTAAATTTTCAGTCCTTAGATGCCCTATTTGTTCAAGCTAATACATTTTCATGAGGTCAATTCTGAAATATACACTGTCAAAAATGCCTCTATGCGAGGAACAGAATCTTATTCTGATAAATATTTGCTGGAATAAATAGCAAAAAAGTCATTATTCAGTAACAAAAAAAACCACAAAGCGAAACTTATTACTGATTAGTAATACCTCAAAATATTTTGATAGTATCTATATAACATTTTTACATCATGTGCACATGACAGTTACGTTCATTTCTCATACAAGAGATAGACCTGCCTGCCCATACTTACAGGGCAAAGGTTGATCCCACTGGAAGATCCCTTTGGTGACCACTGATTACCTCAATTCAGTGACACATAACTTATCTTATAATATTCCTAAACCATTTTGTAATTTAATCTCAAATTACTTAAGACATTGTTTATTAGCATCAGTTCTTTATTCTTCCACAACAGAACACTGGGTAAGAATAGTATCATTTCAAATCTACCTAAAAATCACCTTGGGGACTAAAAACTGTTTCATTTAACAATGACCAATGGCTCCTAAAAGAATTCTTCAGATTCGAAATATGCTGTTTCTGATTTTCTGTAGATTTGTGATATTTTGAGATAAATTGGGCTTAAATTTAGTCTTGTTCTTAATTGGAAACATGGCCATCATACCTAGAAATTAGCTACAACTTTAATCAACACAAATAATTCTATCTAGAATATTATGAAAATACTTAAAGAAACAAATTATATGACATCTCTGTGATCTCCCTGCTTAATGACCTGATCTTCTCAAACATACATTTTTGTATGAGTCACAGTTATTCACTCTTTTCCTTTGTCCCTTCAATTACACCATATGTTTGTGAGAATATAGTCACCGAGGCTGAGGGCACCTGTAAAAAATGTATTTAGGCCATTTTTGTTCTTACACCCAGTGGTGGTAAAGATTCTCGCCAAAGACAAAATTTTTCAAAGTGCACAATAGTCTCTTTGATTAACTTTGGAAGACACTGCCTTTTGTAATAGAGATAACACTATAAATTATTTAGCTGTATTGTCTCCAACTCTCAAAGAGTCACTACCTCCTTATTTTACAATGAGAAATATAGCGTTCAGAATAATTACCTGATTTGACCAATGTCACATAATACATTAATGTTAAGTGTGTGACACACCCAGTGCTGTTGGTAGAATATGCTGAAGCCTCTTCCAGATAAAGACTGACTGGGATGCCCACTATGGTTGGGTAAAGCAGAGACTGATATCCTATGATGGTAGATATAAAAGGAACTTTCAAAAGTATGTATTGAACTACAGACAGATCTGCCTTTGAACCCAGTTTCTTCACTGGTTGGCTTCTTCCAGGATAGGTTACAAGTGAGTCTTCTGGCATCTCTGGGTACGGCCTGTTTTCCCTTTGGGATGGCATCTCCTTTGGCCTGTGCCCTTGAGTTTTAATGGAGAACACATGGGTTCCACAAACTCATTTTGGGGTGGCTATTCTCTTCTCAATCAGTGTTCCTATTGTGAATACTCATTCAAAAGCTAATTTCTCCTCTGTATTCCAGTTCAACTGACCTTTCACAGACTAGATATTACCCATAAAGGTGCCTCTCAGCTTCCTCATTCTAATCTACTGGTTCTGAGTTCCTGCTCTCACAAAGTTTCTTTGAAAGATAAGGAGAAACAAAACTAACTAGAGACTTGTATTTGCTGCTATACTTGGGGTCCATAGACAGATGTCTTTCCTTTCTCTTTGGACTTTCTGCTTTTGTCTTATGAAATCTGATGTCATCACTCTTAGCAAGCCGTTGCTTTTTTAGGCTATGAATTCAACAAGTATGCATGTAAGGTGACTGGTCATATGGCATGCAGAAGATAGAACTAAACCTGGGTCATTTTTGTGTACATTTTCATTAGTATTTCTGAGGGGAAGTGAAAACTATCAGCTTCTTTTCAGGTTGAGAGATAGGATGTGTATTACCTAACGGGTAGGTAGGTAAACAAAAAAATGGGATAGCTTCCCTTCATGCCAGACGTCTTAAGCTTTCAACCCTTACTTTAAACATATTTTCCCCAAATCTCAGGCTAGGACTTTCATGATAACAGTACATCTTGAAAGACAAAATTTCTTATTTTCTGATATTACGCCTAAGGTGATCACACACTGAAATTCAGAATCATTTTCTGTTACCTTAAATATAGTCTAACTTTTGGGAACTTGGTGTAACATTTTAATCATAAAATGATCACAAGAACTATGTTCTCACAATAATGGGGCACAGAAATCAGCTTTGACTACGGTTTTGCATCCAGTGTGAGTACCCACTATCTCAGTTGGGTTTTAGTTACTCTACTCTTTATGTGAAAATAGTTACATCAATAATCTCAGCTGTGCTGCTCATCTTGAAGATTTAAATCATAAGAAGGGCTATTATCTGGCAAGGAATAACTCCATGGAAATTTAGATCCTGATTTCTCACTTTGGTATGTCAATGATTATGATGTTGACTATGAGTTTGCCATATATTGATTTGACTATATTGAAGTATATGCCCTATTTTTCCATTTTGGCAAGAGTTTTTATCATAAATGTATGTTGAATCTTTGTAGCCACTCTGATCACATGGGAGTCAAATCGGTAGATAAGGTAGTACCAGCATTACTTCTTGGGAACAGGGGTGAGGAAGGGGGCAGCTCAGGAGAATGAAACTCAAGAGAGACTGAGAGGATAGAAAAGGTAGGGATCAGGGGACCAACAGTCTCTCTCTTTTGGACCGAAGGCCCCGACCATTCTGGTCTCCACCTATTTATTTTGTTCATACATAGCATTGTTTCAAGCAGCTTACACAAGAAAGTTTAGAGCTACATTAGATTGTTTATACAGCCTTTGCTCTCTAACTTCGTAACTATTTCTATCTTGTTATGGCGGATGAACAGTCACAGAAACACTATCCCAGTGCTTCCACACGGTGACCCAGGCCCAGTGTTCGGGGCCTGGTGTCCTTGATGTTCTGCCAACTCGTAATTCATTCTCACTCTACTCTCTGCCCACAACAAGGTAGAACACACAGATATAAGGGCAGGAGGACACACATGTGAGAGGAATGTGCCTGAGAACTGGTTCAGGGCTACAGTGAGATACCACCTCACACTGGTGAGAAGTACCATATTGAAAAACAGTAAACAACAAATGGTAATAGTAGATTTTTGAAAGAAAGGTGGACAGGAAAGAGGGGACAATGGAGAGGCAGAAGAAGGAAGAAGGGACAGGAGAGAATGCCAGTTTTATCAGAATCTTGCCCATTTTTGATCATACTCTTTTCATGCTAATTCTTTATAGCATTTTGAGGATGTTTCACAGTTTGCCAACCAGGCCAACTGTACTTATCAGGTTTTCCTTTTTCTCCTTGAAAGTCAATTTCTCTCTGAGTTAGAAAAGGACAAGACTGTGTTCACTCAGAATTTTTCCAGGATTCTTTGTTTAATAGACCTATGGGAGTATCTCTATGTCTTACAATCTAAAACCTGAGCGCTAGCAAAAAATCAAGCCCATACTTTGCTCTGTGACCTTATTTCTCTCCACAGACATTTTGCTGCTTCTCCTGGATTTTTCTTGGATCATTGTATTTTTGGGTGATTCCTCAGCTTTGACTTCCCCTCCCATTTTTGTTCATCTTGTGATTTAAAACTACTCAGTTTAAGGTAAAGAATTTTATCTCCTCTGCGATTTCTCTTCATGCCTTTCTGGTCTGCAAGTTCCTAATGGGGTATTCATAAACACAAAAATGCCCTTGCATATACATTAAAAAGTATGTCTCTTGTGATATAGGAAGCTTTAATTCCTGATTGCTATTATCTTTTGAGAACTAGGAAATGATAACATGACCAAGCAAGAGGCATGAGCTGGACTGGTTCCATGATTCCTGGCTCAGGAATCAAAACTTCTATGTTTGGATTCTAGCTCAGTCACTTATTCACCTTTATTAAAGTATGGGACTGCTTTAATTATCAATTCTCTCACCTATAAAATGAGGGTAATAATGTTTCCTTAGTCACCTGTTGAAAATATAAAAAGAGAACATTTATGTAATATGTTATAGTCATATAGCATAAACATCTGTAACTTTCAATAATGCATAGTATTAAAATTATGTATTTGTAGCTGTTGTTGGCCTACCCATGGTTCTATCAAAAAGATGCTATTTATTTTCATACATTACTTGAGTTTGCTCTGTTTACTGTTTTTATGGAATCCAAGGAGACATAAGTACCTTTCCCGCTAATAGGGGTAAAGCATGGAGGTAGACATACAAGCCAGTTCATTAGTATGCAATAGGCTGAACATGATGGCAGCAGACTGTACCAGATGCTGAGAGAAAATGGAATAGGAGTTTTAGGATAAGCTATGAACTTTATTTTAACAGTAAGGACAGAATTGAAAGCAATTAGGAAGGCAGACAGGTCCAGGAGGAATAATATTTTATTTAATTGTTCATCTTGGTTGTCTCCCCAAACCATAGGCCTTGACTTGGGGATCTTGGAACACATATGCAAAATCCTGGTGAAACAAACTGCTAGGCCACCAGGGCACACCAGAGCTATGAACTTTTTATCTCCATAATATCAGTGCCAAGCATAGTACTTACACATATTAAATGTTGAAAAATGCTTGCTGAATTGAAGCCAAATTGAAGTTGTAATGCCACTATACATAAATGCCATATTTGACTCTGCAGGGTAGATAACACAGTTGAAGCAGTCTTCTTTTGAAATTGCTCTAGAACTGAGTCTTGAGAGCATAACTAAGCACTAAACAAATTTTGGATCCATGAGAATCTACCTAAAAGGGACTGCTTTTGTTATGCTTTCTGGCCTAAGTTATGCATTCCATTATTGGTGTGTATTTTGAGAGAAAAGAGAGGCACTATGCTAATGGCCTATCTTACAAATTGTAAATTGAGCCTCTTACTCAATGTACTCACCTGATAGTGTTTGCAAATACTATAGTAAAGCTTTAGTTTAGTTATGAACTTGATGTCTTGGATCCACTGGCTCGCCTATAGATATAGGCAATTATCTATATCCACTAATTTAGAGTACTTAATTATGTTTATTGATGTGATAGAACTATGCAGCTTAAGTTTTTAGGTTTTGTATTGGAGGTAAAATTAGATGTAACACAATTTTTAGGGTTGCAAATGGAAAAATTGATGTCTCTCTAGTCATTGCACCAGGTGGGGGTGTAACACCGCTGTTGGGAAAATCTTCACCCATTTCTGGCAATTTGGAGCAATTTTTGTTGAGTGCGTGTTTCCTCCCAGATTTCCCATTGAGGCCCCTCCTTACATAGTTGGCAAAAACTTGGTGCTGCCCCTGAGGAGCATCCAATGTCTAAAAAACAATAGTGTGAGGTTTTGAGCAGATTAAGTCTACTCTTTCCACCATCTATGAGGGAGATTTTATTGTACATTCATTACCATATGTCCATGCGTTCTTCTTATATGGAACCTGTACTTGGCAAGCGCTGAAGTGATAATCTGTGAGCTGTCAAGATGTAAGATTTCTCTTTATCACATAGAACTTAAAAGGAAATGTTGTAAGGGAGACAAAGAATAGGAATAAAAACAAAACATACAAAACAAATATTTTACTTAGAACAAAAATGTGAACTATTACCAAGAAGAATAGTGACAGTTACAAATAAATTTAACTAAGCATTATTTATTAGCAGGTAATATTTTATTCAGTCACTTGTACTTCTATATTTTTCATTTGAAGCTATTTTTTCTGAGAAATTCTTTTTCTTTTGATTTTGTCACACAACTGTGAGTAAGTTAATGGGATATTTATTTTTATCATCATAAAATCCTTGTCTGGAGCTTCTGACATATCACCCCTCTCTTCTGACCATTAATTATTTATAACAGAAAACACTTGTTCAACTGATGTAGAAGAGCTAGGAAGACAAATAATGCAGAATACATCAGCATTAGAATTTTTACTAATAAGTGTCTTTCTTTGAATGAACAAAAATATTTTACCACTTTTCCTCATAACGTTTTGCATTGCCCAAATTCCTGCCTTCAAAGCCCAAATGAGTGAGCAAGCACAATATCGTAAAATAATTGATTAATGGTTATTAATCACTTATCAATCTTTTGGGTTGAACTTCCCTGTGATCTGCTCAACGTGGTGCCAAGATATGTCCCCAGAATTCAACCACACAAAGTTTTTCTACCTGCCGAAAGCCTTCTTCCCATAGGTCTAGATATGAAAGACATCTTTTATAAAAACCTTGAAAGTCTCCTTTCAATTTTTCAATGTTTTCACCATTTTTAATGTTTTGTCAGCACACCATTTGCTTCGAGGTGTATATTCTTACATTTTTCATTTTTCAGTATTTGTAGTCAGGGCTTACGTTGCTGCTTGGATACCTGTTCCATTGGCATTGTCATTCTCCATGACCCAAATCACTCTGTGGAAAAGGTTAAGTTATCTATGACCTAACCATAAATATATTTTACCACAATCATTGTCAAATAATTCTGGACACCTTTCTTAAGAATATAATTAGTTTGAAGCCATCAAAAATATACAGGATTCTGCCAAGGGTTAGCTCATTAACAAAAATTTAGTAATGACATATTGTAATAGTTTTTATATACCTCTCTGGAAAAATCACAGCATTTTTAGCTGTGTTATATTAAATGTGTATATGTGAAATTATTTGAATATTTTATAATAGCTGTTTCAATAGCCATTGGTAATAAATCAGCAGCTGTGAGGAGACAGTCGTCCATGATGTGTGCACCACAGTCAATGACAAGGTCTCTTCCTAGTTTGGTTTTTGATTGTCCGAAGATGCCCTTGCCATTCATGTTTTATACCACCAGAACTTGTGTTGCTGATGTCTCCACAAAATTCATTAGCTTCTTTAACCTTTTTTTTTTTTTTTTCAAAAACTGAGACTAAGGCATCATTCAAGGTCTGTCACTTCCCTTGAAACAGTGTGCATATGCAAAAAATTGGCTTAAACTTCTTGTACAGGAATATGGTATCAGATCATTGAAAGATTTCACTTTAACATCTTTTTTGTCTGAGCATCCGTGGAAATTATCACAGTTTACCACTCCCAGATCTTCAGCAAACTCAGATTTTGGCCACTTGTGAAATTTTATTCAAAATTTTTGCTCAGGGACTTTTGAGATCAGTTTTGACCAACAGATACCTTGAAACTCAAGTTGTGAGAAACCATGAAAAGCAAAGCTGCTTCTTTAGTGGCAATGAGCACTCCAATTTGATTGTTTCTAACCTATTTAAAATAGTATCCATTTGTGACCCTAAAGCAACTTAGATAATACTTGCCTGTGCTGCTTTGAGGTATAATGGTTTAGTTCTTATTTACAATGTCTAAGATTTCAAGCCTAGAAACTGGAGCTAGTTTGCTAATAGTTTTAATGTTTGACCTACCTCTGTGTGACAGTGGAAATCACAAGACATTGATCACAATTTAATTGTCCACAAAAATCTTTTTAAAAGGTAATTCAAGTTCTTTGGTGAGTATGCATCTTTTTTTCAGCGTTAGAATAATAAATTGAAATTTTGAATAGCTTAATATATAAATCTTTGCCAAAGTAACTGAAAACCAACAGTCCTGCAAGCATGAACAGCAAAGCCTGTGTGCATGGTCAGACATCATAACTGCATCTTGATATAAACATAAAGAATTGTGCATGGTATAGTGGGAAGTAAAGAACATCCCGGGTCTTAAAAATAGAATTTTATCTTAGGTACATTAAATTTGCAATCTAAAACTACCAAATTTCTAATATTAATGTTATAAGAAAATCTTACATTTTAGATAGGTCAAATGAATTTTTAGCAAATTATGATTGAAACCAAGACAGAATTTCAAGTCAGTTCAAATAGTAGGACAACATTGCTAAAGAGACAGTCCCAGTTGGACTGAGATGTATGACACACATAGATATGTCTTCATTGTGCTTATTTAAGGAGACTTATACTTAATTAAATGTTCTGGATGCCAATTTCTCTTATTCTCCACTCTATACCCATCATCTTTCAGAATGCATGCTTTATAGTAATTATTCCATTGATATTTCTTAAACAGAAATTGTAAATATTCCAAATATTTCATATTAGTTAATAAAATGAGTGATTAAAAGACATTGTTATTTACATACAAATTTATCTTTTTTGATTAAAAAAATCCTTTAAAATTCCCATGGGGAAAATGAAAAGATCCTTTAGACTGAAAAGTGTGGAATCCACTTTTGGTGGAATGGGAAAAATATACTTGCAAATGCCATATTAGCATTAGTAAAGGAAAGTTGGAGCAAGAGTACCAGGTTCATTTAAAATGCAATTATTTATTCATGTAACTAGCAGTTTTCTATTTTTTACTTTTGTTTTCAACTTTATTTTAGAGAGCTAGGTTTGGAATTGGAATTGTGAAATTTATACAATGCTTTTATGGAAGTTATATTCAAATAAGAGGAAGAGAACAGAAACAAAATATTTCAATATATACTATGCTGTCATGTGAGAGACCCAGTTCTGTTTCTGCTAGCCAACACTATCTCCCAAAATGAGGAAAGTGATCCACCTAGTAAAGACATGGGTTTACTTACAGAGATGAGTCTGAGTGACCGGGAAGAATCCACACAGAGAGGCAACCAGTGGGGTCAGCTGGTTCAAATTTACACCACAATTAGTTATTACAGTGCTTTGATACTGTTGAATACAAAGAGGCACTCATGTGTACGAAGTTATAAGTCATAGCTCTCTGACAAGCAGTCACAGAGAGCCTCAAGAGTGTAACAAATCAAAGTACACAGTTAATCTTGTCATGGAAAACATCACTGGAGAAAACTGGGACTATTCTATTTTCCATTCCTTGTTGTAGCCTCCGGGCTATGAACTAGGAGGATAATAGTCTATTTTTATGTTACTCATAATTGGGTGAGAAAATACTAATGGAAAGTGTAAATTTTCAGTACAATCAGCCTTTTTTTCTTAAAGTTTATTCTGTTAATGAGCAGCCATTCCACAAATAATGTCATAGTGATTCTTATTCTTGTAATAGGGCTAACAACTTACTTGTTATATTTTATGATAAGTCCTATTCATTGTCTGTTTAAGCCATTTGGACATATATTCAGAGAAACAAGCCAGTCTTGAGTACACTATGACTTAAATACCCATGCTAGTCCATTAAGTGTTATTGAGTTAGTTATGATAGTAGGACTGCTACCTTGAGGAAATGGATTGAAAGAGAATTGACAATTATTCACTTGTAGTTAAAACACTTAGCTTTCGTGTATTACCCTCATAGATTAAGAATTAACTTTTCACTTCTGTAAATGGTCAGATCATATATGGTTTAGGTTTTGGTTCATGCTGTCCTAGTGATTACCAGGAGAGAACTAGAAGGAGCGTGGAGAAATGAGGTGAAAGTTGTCAATTATGTGTTCAAGATTGAATTAGCCTGTTGGGGATAAATTTAATATATACAGATGTTGATTGATGATGATACATATCTTTTTGTTTTTATTGTATAATGCAATGTTCCCTCAAAAAATATTTTTAAATATTTTAAGAAAATAAGTAGTCATTTTTCCAATCTGTGTTTTTCTTTATCTTAATACCATAGGTTCTAGATTTTTAATGCAATCCACCACAAGAAACATATTAATATAATAATATGCTTTAGTTAAGGAAAGAGATCATATAGTTACACATATTGATTATAAAAATATTCTCAATTCATATACTTTAAGTGCAAAAGCAGCTGCCTGTTGAAATATTAGAAATAGGGCTCTATTATTTGATTACAAATAAATTATTATTTTTTGAAATTTCATAGTAATCCTATGAATACTGGCCATATGGAACATGCTTATCATAATGCAGTCATTGTCAATTCTGACTGCATATTATCATTAAATGGGAAGTCTTTCAAAATAAGTTAAAGAAATAACACTCAATGTTAAATGATTTCAAACCTGTGATATAGAGAAACTAAACAAATGATTAAACTAATAAAATGAAAATGAACTTTTGGATCATAAGACCAAATTACCAGAAGGAAAGGGGTGTGAATTAATTGAATAATAGGAACAATTATATAGTGAAAGATAGGACTGAACATTAGTATTGAACTTAATGTAGTATGATATAGAATATAATGCAGTATGTAGTTTTATAATGAGGAACATATGAAACTTACAAAATGTTATAATGTTACATCTACAATAATATTTTTTTTTAAATGCACTCTATTTGCCTTGAACCAACTGAATTATCCTTGAACTATTGGACTTGAATTCCATTTGATTCTGATATTGAGAAAGGATTCAGGATTGCTGTTAAAATGCAAGAACTAGAGTAGAATTCTAGGGCTATGCTGATTTTTCAAGAGCAACTTGCAATTCTTGGAATATTTGATAACTTTTCTGGATCCCAGTTCCTTTAGACATAAATTGAAGGTAGGGAATAGTAATTATATTTACTGAAGACCTCTGAGATTTTGTAATCTCACTGATACCATAGTTATGAGATTTAATGACTTCTTTAATTCCTATAGCTACTGATAAGTAAATAGTAATATATTAATTTAGTATGCTAATAAATTAATAACTAGAAAGTTTCAGGTTCATATAGTATAATATAATAATATAAAAGTATAAGAAGTCAAATTTTTAGATATATCTAAAGATATATTTTTGACTCACCTAGAAAATTATGTTTTTGTTATTTCTGATGGCTTATTAACATAAATGGCAAAATAACTTGTCCTTGAATATTGTAAGTAAAACTTTAATCAAATTTTAATACACATTATAGTTCAGAACTCATAATCGCACAACTTAGACTTTCACATTTGAACAAAATGATGTAACTGCTCTTTATGTAAGGAGTAGAAAATTACTAGAACCCTAGAAGTCGCCTTTCTAGATTTTCTTCCTTTTTCTCCAAAGACATTCACTGAAAATGCCAAGAAGAATGGGTTATATGAGTTATTAAAAAGTATCACTCGTCAAACAAAAATAGACCTTTAGTCTATAAATTCAAATTAATAGTAACCACAGGGGAAAAAGGGAGGAGTAGGCAAATCAGGTAAAATGTTCAATTATATGGTGAATGACAGAACTGAACTGTTGGTGGCAAATGCAATGTATCATATACAGATGTTGATTTAGGATGACGCATACTTTAAACCTACATAATGCTCTGATACAATGTTTCTTCAATAAAATAAATTTAAAAAGTAAAACTAACATTAAAAAATTTAAGTCACATTTGTGAAAGTTTATGGGTTTACAAACAATATGTTTAGTTATATCATTTAATCAACAAAATAATCCCATATAATGTTTAAAATATTGTCATCCTTCTGTAACATAAATAAACTGATGCTCAATTGTGTCAAAGTAATTTTCTCAATTTATACAGATATAAGTTGAGGAACTTTAATTATCTTCACTTCATCATTGTTCCTCATCACATCTACTGGAGTGCATAGAAATGGATTTGTGATAAAATATAAATAATATCATTTTTTTGTGCATCTCGAGTATATGTAAATGCAGTATTTTGACATCCAAGAGTTTGATATTTAAATCTTAATCTAACCTTATAAGTGTTGGGACATTGGGATGTTGCTTATCATATAAATAAAATGCAGATAATAATATCATTGTGAGTTGAAAATTAAACTAGAGTAAAAAGATGCTTTTGGAATACATTTGTCTTCATGAACCAGAAAGTCACTCTAGGGAAATTACTAACATTTTATATCATCATCCTGACTTAGTTGTGATAAACAAATTGATTAAACATTCTCATTATACTTTAACATTAACTTCTCAAATTCCAGTTATTGTGTACTATATCAGCCTAAATTTATTTCTCTTCATTTTGATAATATTCATTATGGATCACAATGGCTATACATAGTCTTCAGCCTGTAAGTCCTCTTAACAAATATTTTTAGTTGCAAATTTTGCAAATAGGTATAAGAATAAACAAAAAAGCCTCTAAAGTGTCAAATGAAGAATGAAGCTATAGTTAATATCAGAGTAAGTTGTCTGAATTTCATCAAAAATTATAAAATCATTCCTGCCCTCTGGGATCTGTGTTCTCAATGGTTTCATATCCTTGACTTTCTAAAAGATCTGTTTAAGGACATGTGTCTGTATCAGGTATTCCAGTTCACTGGTGAAGTGCTGGGGATTGACCTAGGCAAACCTTACTAAGAATGAAAAGCTTTTGTATCTCTGGTCATAAAATACTTTAATTACTCAGAGCTTCTCCCTAATACTCAGGGACCTCAGGGAATGGAACAAGACTGCTTGGGATTCAACATAAAGCCCTAGATTGAGAAACTACATGTATCCTCTTCCTGTCTGGGTATGTATGGAGGTGCAAGACTGTACTAATTCCTAGAGCAGGCAGAGTACATATTCAGGGCTGTGGATTCATACTATAGGGAAAACAACAGCTGAGACTCAGAGAATGTGAGAGCAAAAGGACATTCTACCTGCATTCTGGATCTGATCGCAAATGGAAGGTTTATTTGAACAATTAATAATTTAATGTCAACCCACTTCCAAAAATCTTTAAGATCCTGTGTCTGACTCTCATAACTGATGAAAATGCATAGAGCTGTCCGTGAGAGTAGACTTAATAGGGGACTCAAAATGAATTATCTTGTCTTTCCAACTTGATCTATAGATTCCCCACGTTGACATGAAGATGAAGAAGTGGCAGCCCAAGAGGTTGAGAAGCTCCTGTCTTTTTCCCCCTTTTTGTCCTTCCCTTAGCCAAAGAAGCAATCACCACTCTTAAGCCTCTACCCTTCACCTATTCAAGAAGTGACTTGTTTTCATTATTCCCTTGAAGAATGTCATTTGGGAAGGTTTTAATCCAGAAGTGAGTTTAGCTATGAACAGTTCTCTCTAGGAAAACTGTCTTTACTTTTGAGTAAAGATAAGTCACCCTTCCTTGCCAAGGGAAAACCCACTTCCTCTGTCCTTGATGCGCTGGTCCCCTTTTTCCATGTCTCAGATAAACACATAAGACTGGTCTGTTCCATTTACCTTAGAATTTAAAGTAATGTATGTACATTTTCCATACATAAGTCATTAAATTTGGAGTTTTCTCTTGCTAATCATGTCCAGTGTTAATTTGTTCATCAGGTTTGTAAGGAAACTAAAAGAGAGGGAGGAATTTTTCCCTTATCCCTCAGCCCCAGGTCCAGCATTTGGGATCTTTTGGTAGGGTGACATCATCTCAATCCTTCTTCCTTTCTCAGTTTTCCCTCAATGCAAGAGAGTAAGACCAGCTGCTACAAAACTATTGAGTGATGGACAAGACAGTAATTTGCATGTGAAAAGAGGGTTAGAAGCTAAAAGACTAAATCAAGGAATGCTATTGTGTTCCCTGCCCTGCCCCCCAACCCCCACCCCTCCCAAGGCTTGTTCTACAGATTTAGAGGAGAACCTGGTAGGCAGCCTCTCAGGCACGGCTAGATCCGGAGTCTCTTTTTCTCTGAGCACTGTGAGTGCTCCATGAGAGTGGATGCTGCCTCACTGACTTACCACATCTTGTCTCATTGTTAGAACCTGAGAATTTCCAATCTTCCCCTAGAAGGCTTTCCTAGGCTTGAAACTCTCCACTTCTGAATCTTTATTTCCTCCTTCCTTTTAAACACAACATGATTCTATTGGTAGTGGTTCTGGAGCCATGTCTCCATGAGCACATGCTCTATTCCCGTCCCTTGCTGTCTATTCCTAAACTAGGGCTGACTCTATAATGCCTATGATGCTCAGTGTCCTCTGGTTCAATGCCTGCAAAAATCACCGAAGCCTCAGGCATACTCTAGCTCTTATTCAACCCAAAACTGATCTGCAATCCTCAGTACTGAGGACAATGACTTTAGATAACATTGTTGTCTTTTGATACATCACTGCTGGGCACAAGGCAAAAATCTTCCCATATCCCTCTAGGTTCTTCTAGCTTGACAAATAATCAGACCTCAGACTGATTGATAAGAAGAAGAAAACAGAATGGTGTTTAATAATGGCATGCCTACCTCCTGCATACATGGGAGAAACCCACTCACCGGGTAGCATTACTTTCTAGTTTAAATGTCTTCATACAGACCTGTCTTGATGGCTTGGCAGTTAAGTAGGGCTGGTGTAATCCCGGGAGGAATAACCGAGATGAATAAGTAAATTAAATAAATAAAAAGCTTATTTCCTTTCTCTCTTCTTGCCTGCCTGCCTACTAGCCTTCACTATTGTCTCACCTTTCTTTTAAAAATATACCTTTAATCAGAGTCAGAGGATGCTGTTAGAAGTGGGGTGGGGACAGTGGTGGATAAGGAGGAGTGCTAGCCACTGAGGTAGGAAGGGCACAGCAAAGGCATGATCACTACTCAGACTGAGGTTATTTCTCTACTGAGGAGTTAAAGAGATCAGGTTTTTTAGTGAGATGTCCTATCACACTTAAATTTTTGCTTTAGATGTATAAATGACTTACCAAATGACAACCTCTACCTAGTCCTCAGAGTCCCTTCTGTGAAATAATATTATTTTGCCAAAAAACATACACAGGTTGGGGTGGGGGAGTGGAGGGTAACAAAGTTTTGCTCCCCTGCTTCTCATGTGTGAAAGATTTCAGGATGCTAACGATTTGTGTAATGATTGTTCTGAGAATATGAGTCAGCCGCTTTCATTCCCTCTCTCTCATTAGACACTGATATTTTGAAAAATCAGTGTTCTTGCCCATTCTCTGCTTTCACCCTGATGTGTTTAAGATATCATGTCTGGCACACCTGATGGCCAAGTATATAACGCCAATGAAGTAATAATCCATGTACATCCCAAGGATTCAGGTTTTAGGCTCTGGGACACAGGATTAGGGAGTAGGGGGCAACCAAGATGAATTACTAAATAAAATTAAGTGCTTCTTCCTCCTTTCTCTTCCTGCCTGCCTGCCTACTCGTCTTCATTCCCGCCTGCACCTTTCCTTAAAAAAAAAAGAAGAAAAAGAAAAAGAAAAAAAAGATATCCTGTTCTGATTCTAGAATCAATAGTTATAAATTCTTAGCATTTTTTCATTCTGATCACAAGGGTTGATTCAGCAGACACTGTCCTTGACTATGAAGAGGTAGAGGAAAAGATTTCCCTTAGCCCTCTAGCTTCTTCTTGAACAGGTTGAGTAAATAAGACAGAATCAGTCTGGTTGGCAGGGAAAACAAAAGGCAAATTTAATTAGGCACTTGAGGAATCTACGTAGATTTTGAGGATTCCATTATTAGTTGGAGAGAATATCATGAACTAAGAAATGGGCTAGGGCCTGGGGTATCAAGGAGAGAAGATGGAAATTCAGTTTACTAGAAAAGGTCATTCTGGAGATGATCTTAAATGTGGACAATACCCTTAATCTTCATTCTTTTCAGAGGAAATTAAAATTATAACAATCTCTTCCCTGATTAGAGAACGGGCAAGAAATTCTCTTTAGCCTCTAGGCCATCAAGTGATTTTAGCTCAAAATAATCAGTATGCCAAGAGTCATTACTTGAGGAGTCTTGTTCTGGCATTTTGGGAAAGCTTGTTCTGAGAAGTTTCTCCTGACTCCTAATCACCTGCTCTGTGTTTAGCCTCTTCATCTCCTCATAGAAATAGAACAAAACCTGTAGCATTAAGCCTCCCCAGATGGAGTATCTGTAGTCCCATTCCCTGGCTTGTTAGTTCAGTGGTCCACAGATTTCTCCACTAAACTCCACCACACACTCACCCATGGTCATCCAGCTTCTATCTCCTCGGTCCCTGTGATGAACCATTACATATTTAGTGTGAAGGCTTAAACAGACATGGAGGACCATTCTCAAGCTCTTCCAAGTAACATTGGTAGAGGTTTGATGGCAGGATGTTCTTCCTGAATTGTTTAGCCTCACTTTTTCAAGATATATTTCCTCTTGGTTATTTCCACTTGAAGGCAAATACTTTTTGACTGACATATTGTTACTGAGTTTGGGCTTATGCACATGGAGCATAAGAACCAATATTATGACCCTGGGTTTTGAGGGGGCGGGGGGAGCTATTTGCATGTCGTCAGGAGAGTCAAAATTTTAAGAATTCTCTCCTCAGTTGGGGATTGAAGTGAGTCGTAAAGGCCTAGGGACAAGAGGAGAAGAAAAAAAATTCCCGTTTTGCTAATTTGATAGATCTGTCAAGGCAACATCAAGACTGGATCTTCATGGTTGAGGAACCCCTCTTCTGAATATACCCTGGGCCATTTTATTCTTAGAACCTTGGTTCCTTGGCAGTGATTTCTGTTCTAGGGGACAAATTCATTGGGAGTATTACCAAAAATTCTGTTCCTGTCCTAAGTGCTATAGGAATGCATTGAGGACAAGCTTTGGAGAAAAGGAAAGAGAATTTTATTCAGTTTGCTAGCAAAGGAAGAAGAAAGTAGACTAAAGTAGTAAGAACTGCTCTCTTAACCTTGAGACAGAGCAAAGGGGCTTTAAAAATGACTAGATGCAGGGACTGGGCTCCATGTCTGTGCACAGGACAGCAGCAGCCATGAACCTGAGGCTTCTGATTTTTTATTGGGTAGGGATGTTTTCATCAGTGGTCCATAGACACTTTAGTTCAGTGTCTGAGACTTTCAGGCTCAGTTAATGGATTACAGGCCTCACAGTGCTTTTCCTTCAAAGCTGAGATATCCCTGAATTCAGCTCTGGACTGAAAGAAAGTTAATTCCGTCTCTCTGAGACTTTCAGGGAAAGGGGCAAGGGAGGAAGAGAAGGGAAGGAAAGAGAGAAATGACTTGTTAAGTTCCTGAAATGAGGGCCTGCAGAGGATGGAAGGGAGCTGAATTTTCTGTGGTGATCAAGTTCAGACTGACCTCTGTTATAGGAGGGCTCTGTGGTGGTGTGTAACCAGGTCTCAGGATGCCTGTAATTGTCATATATAGTCATATATATATAGATATATATATCTATATATATATGCGCACATATACATACATAGTTTTATATTCCTTTTAATTAACTTGTTTTTAAATTCAGTACTGTCTTTCTAATCTATTATGTGATAGTCTCATAATCTATGAGAAGCTTGCAAGTTTCAAAACAATATATAAAAAAGATTTTCAATCATTTAAAGTTAATGAGTTTGATTCTATTCAAAGCTAAAAAAATAAATGAAACATATAATTCCATAGTCAAACACAGTTAATGATAGTATTGCTTAGAGCAGACTTAGGTAGCCAGAGTTAATGGTTACATTGATTATATTTGGCTAAGTGTTGGTCTCAATATGAGAAATTAAGCATTATGCAGCACAGAATGTGACCAGAAAAAAGATATCTCATCCTACATTTCTAAACTCCTATTACTGGAAGAGGAGGCGTCCACTAAAATAGAATCAATTCTTTCCTTTTATAAAAATTTCATTGCTCATATTTATAGAAAATTTCTGTTTAATTGACTTTGGACCACAGTTTTCTGGGACAACTTGCTGTTTTCTCTGGAAGCCAAATTATCTTCTATTTTGCCTACTGATGTCACAGAACCTAAATTAATTCTAATTAATACAATCACTACAGTATTGTATTTCTTATTTTAGCCTTTGCTATAGTAAATAGAGCCAAATTCTTCTACACTTACATATACTTCTGAAAACCTTGCTTCTAATCTTGTTTTTAATGTTTTTTGAAAACTTTAGATGTCTAATAAATTGCAAAAGTAAAAAGCATCTCATAAATTAGAAAACCAGTACTATACCCACAATCTTTCTACTTGATAGGGTTATTGTTTTTACTTACTATACATGTCACGCTAATTTAATTGGCCAACCAGGAATTTCTTTGTTTTCTAGTCCCTGCCCCCTTTAAATTCTCACAGAGGCTCTGTTGTCCCTGCCTCCCTGCTAGTTGAATTTGTAATAAAACTCTTTGCATTTTGCAAAAACCAGTGTCATTGTGTTTGGCCTCATTGAGAATTGGACAACATACCTACATTTCCGTAGCACTAACAGGATTAAAAAAACAAAAGCTCGCTTTATGACCTTAATGATTTACTGTTTTTTAATCACAGTAGTAATAAAGTGCTTGCAAATTTTAATAAACATACACCTGTCTTCCATATCTTATTGAAATAAAAATTCTGATTTAGTAAGTATGGGATGGAAACTACACTCTGACTTTTTGACACCATAACCTTATTTTTCTTTCTTTGATGAGAGGAATCTCTTTGCATTATGTACCAAAATGTGTTTTATTAATATTCATTATTTGGGGCGCTTCCAACTTTTAATTATTTTGTATACAGCTACCTTAAAAAAAGTTTTGATATTTTTAGTGTACACATAAACCATTTATTTGGAAGATGCAGCTAAATGTGGAATTTCTTGGTTAAAAAAGATGTTTACCTTAATTAAAGATACCCAAAAAAGATTCATGTTGTGATATTTCTTGCCAAGAGTCGATCCACCCTTGCTGGATGACACAGTCACAACTTGGGAAAGACATTTGCACAGCAGATGTTTTGGGGACCGTATCTGGGCATTTCCACTCATACTGTTAATAATAATAATAATAATAATATTAATAATAATAATAATAAATATAGTCTGTGCACCATGTGCACGGGATTGAGACCATCCTATGATTTCCATAACAGTTCAGAAGTTTCCTGCGTGAATTCCACTATTGACCCAATTGCACCCCTGACAATTTTCCCCATTGAAACTCTATGTCCTTCTATAAATAAATTGTTACAACAGCTCAGAAAGCAGGACCTAAGGTGGGTCCTTTAAAAATAAACCCAACTAACTATTTTATACAACCCTTGAGCCATTGTCCTATAAGGGCATTTATAATGAAAATGGTAATAGAATGATTAACTACAAAGGGAGACTACACACAGTAAGAATGTTGCCTTTCTTGGTGAGGTGAGGCAGATCAGACTCTCCCTGGTGCCTAATGGCCGAACAGGCAAAACAGACCATTAGGAAACAATTGGCCAAATATTACATAAAAACAGGATGTCACCATTGCCTGGAATCTTGGGACCCATGGAGAAAATAAGTAAATGATTACAAGATGAAATCTTTAGATTAGACTATGAAAATATTTTATAGGTAAGGCTTGCTTTTTGCAGATGATGCTTTTTCTATTTACGTAACTTTTTCCTTTATGTAATCCTTTCCAAGTAGAAATAGTGATGGTTATAAAAGATTGCTTCATATATAGCAAAAGATAATAGATTATAGGAATAAACTGGCCTTTGTATGTACGTAAAAGAATGTGGTTAATGTTAAAACAAGTGACCTTTGAAAAAGGCATATATTATGCAATGTGGCTGTAACCAAGAAATTTCACTCAGATGTTATCTGGAAAAAGTTTGCCAAACAAGGGAGAAAAAAGGAAAATTAAAAACAGAACAAAAACAATGAGATAATGTTTGCTTGCAAAATTGCCAAATGTATGTGTTCAAAAAAAACTATAAAATAAAATGCTCACTGGCTATCTGGCAGAGATGCAAAGATGCCTGCCAGATAAACTAAAGAACTTGGCTCTCTCATTGCCTTCCCCTACGCTTCGTCTTCGCCGATGCCGTCCATCCTCTGGGATCCTTGGACTTGCTGGAGCTGGACTCTGGCAATTTTTTTAATCATGAATGCTCCAGTTACCCACGTTTTCCCCAATACTTTGTGTAGCCAATGCATTTAATTTCAGTTATTCTAATGAGTTTGTATTTGTATCGTATTGTGCTTTGAATTTTTCATTTTCTGTGAATAATAATGTTGAACACCTTTTCCTGCACGTATTAGGCATCCACTTACCTTCTTTTGTGAAGTAACTGTTTAAATCATTTGCTTGAAATTTTAATGATTTGTTTATTAATTGGTTGCTCAAATTTAATTCTTTCATACACATACTTTGTGAATAGTTCTTCTATCTGTGGCTTGATTTTTCAAATTTATAATGGTATCTTTCAAAAAATATCTTTGATTAATTCAATTGTTAATATTTTTCTTCTATAGTTAGTGTCTTGAGTCCTAAGAAAACTTTGATTTCTTCAAATTCCTGACAATAGTATATTATTGTTTTTTTGAATAACTTTATAGTTTTAACTTTCAATTTAAGGTTGTATTAGATGTCATGTAATTTTTACATTGAATTTGCTCTGTCTTCCTCCCTCTTTTGTTTTTTTTTTTTTTACTGATATCCAGAACATTTTTCATTCATTGAGGAGCATTGAATTTTCTTTTGAAATACATTCATGGATATTGTTGCTGTCCATATAAGTTTTTAATAATTTTTTCTACTCTCTTAAACATAAACCTACTCTTAATGTGTGGGGGGCACAGGCAAATGGGCTCTGTGATGACTCCATCTAGATAAATAATTATTTTAGAACTACATTGAAAAGTCTGTTGGTTCATCTGAGGTACAAATATTTCTAAATCAAGATTTATAATAATGGATGGAAATATATTTATTGCTGTGTTACTTTGTTAGGGCTGCTATAACAAAGTATTATACAGCAGCTTAAAAATCAGAAATGTATTGTGTCATAGTTCTGGGGCTTAAAAGTCTGAGAGCAAGTTGTCATAGTGCTGTTTCTTGCTGAAGCCTGTGGAGGATCATCTGTTCCATGTCCTCTACTTCTGGTGGTTTGCTGTAAACCTTGTCTTGTACACACATCACCAGTATCTCAGTCTTCATGTCTATACAACATTCTCTGTGAATACACGTCTCTGTGGACAAATTTCTCTTTTTTATAAGGACACCAGTCATACTGAACCCAAATAACTCCAGTATAACTTCACCTTAACTAATTACATCTGCAATGACACCATTTTCTGATGAAGTCACATTCTAAGGTACTGGGGATTGAAGTTTAACATATATGAGGGGGAAAACAAGCAATATCAAACAGAAAAAAAAGCAAACCAAAAAACCCAAGAGGTCATTAACAGTGAAGACACCAGAAACAATGGAGCAGTAAACAGAAAATGTAGAGAGGAAACAGACGCACCTGTCAGGATCCCCATCTCCTATGACAGACATCAGTCACAAGTTAGCTCTCCTCCTCCTTTATCCAATTGAAAAAGAAAATCCGAAAGTAGAAAAATCAAGTAAGCAGAAAAGAATGAGGAAACTGAGAGGTATCTCAGTTTGAGCAACGGCCATTGGAGAGATTAGATATAGAAGAAAGAAACTAGAGAGATTGGCTTTTGAAAGGGGATAGAGAATATGAATGGCTGAACACTGATAGAGAAGAGAATCTCTTCCCCAAAAAGATTTTGCAGAACAGATGATGACTGCTTATTTCTTACCACATCATTCTCTAGGATTGGGCACGATGTCTTGAAAGCACTTTCAAACATCTTTTATTCATTCGATCAATACATAAGTGAGAGAATGAAATGAAGAAAATAAATATGACACATAAGAGCACCAGAGAGTATAGACTGCTGAGTAGGTTAGATTTAAGTAATCTTACTCTGAGGAAGAGATTTCCAGTTAGGGCCTAATTTTTACTTGGGTGATGCAATAATACCTGTGTGACATAAACTGATCATACTGAGCTTCTACATGGATTAATGTATAATTGGGTTTCTCTGTTTTCCTGTCTCTGTCAAGACTCTGTCAAGACTGATGAACATGGTATTAGTAGGCAGTAGACAAGTTTGAGTTTAGTTGCAAATATAATGTCCTGGACCCACTGGCTCTTTAGATTGTCATAAAGACAGTAATCTGTTTTTTGACTTCAGAATACTTAAGGACACTTCTGATCAGTATAAAACAACATAGTTGAAGTGTTTTTATGTTAGAGTTAGATTTGGAAGTAATCAGTGTGCTTTTTTAGGTTAGCTCACACTGATCAGAATCTCTGATAGCAAGTTTCTCTTATTGTCCACTCTGTATTCATGTTCTTACAAGTGCTTGTTATAGAGTAATTTTTCAATAGATATTTCTTGATTGAAAATACAAATATTTTAAATATTTCATGTTTTAAAGAAAAGAAGTGAGTAAAAGACAACGTCTCATTTATATAATAAAATCTATCAGATATGACAAATAACATCCTTCAAAATATTCATGGGAGAATTGATAGGAGCCCTTAGAACTTGAGAAGTTACCAGTTTTGGAAGAATGAGACAAAAGTGGACTTGAAATAACATCTTAGGGTCATCAGTGGAAACAGGGCATTGGTATCAGGCACATGTGAAAAAATGCAATAATTATTCCCAGGATTAGCACTTGTTTTCTTATTTGTTTAGCTGAATACAGTCTGGAGACAGAATAGTGGAAAATTATGCTGTTTTATGAAGCTATATTCAAAATAGAAAAGAAAATAAATATAAAATTGAAATAACTTCATGTAATTCTAAGAGAAGGAGAAAATAAAATGCTTGTATTAAAGAATAATATAAGGGGCAGGATCTGTTAAGACGTTAAACAAATCTGTGGATAAGGTGGTATTAGATGAGAACATAGGATAATGACAGGGTGATAGAATTTCCTAGAGAAAAATAATTGGGAGAAATGGGGTGATTAAGAGCTCTAAACTCTAAAACAGAGGTGAAAGAAGAATGGACTAGATGATGCAAAGGAAAAAGGTAACACTATATCAATTGTGTGTGTCAAAAATGACAGAATATGCTGTTTAGCAATAACAGAATATTACTCACACATGCAATAGAATGGATGAGACTGAAACACTACAGTGAGCAAAAGACACCAGACTCAAAAAAAAAATGTATTAGTTAGTCTTCAATTGTTATAAAGCTCTAATTGGAGAAAAAGAAATTTATAGTGAAAGAAATCAAATCAGCCTGTATTTGGCTGGGACAAGAAAAGCGTAACTGACTACATAGAGAAAGGAGAAATCTTTTCGAACGTGATAGAAGAGTTATCTTAATTGGGCAGGGGACTATATAGGTGTTTACATGTATCAGAACTCATCAATCTATTAAAGTAACTTCATTTTTTTTCATAAGTTTTTGCTATGAATCCAATTTTAAAAATAAAAAGGACAAACTCAGAATCATTAAATGGTTTTCTGGTAAAGGGATTATGTTTCTTTACAACTCTAAAATTTGGGGATTATAACTATGAGCTTTCCAAATACGCATTCACTGGGGGAGCATTTGGAGAAAGAGCTTAACATTTTAATTGAAATGGAAATTGACTATTAACCAATAGCATGATAATTTCTAGTAATTTTCTCACTGCCTTTTGCCATATGATATAGTTGTCTTGAGAATATAATCTTCTTCCTTACCATTATCCAAAATTCCTTCATCATGAATTTCATTGGTATCAGGGAATCAGCAAATCTTGGAAAGAGGACTAATATTCAGCTTTCTACTGATCATGTTAATTGTCTCAAAAGTTGTGATTTTAGCAGCAATTTACACCCAGATTTTCAAGCTTTTATGGAGCTTACCTATGCTAGAGTCATTGCCCAGTCGACGCTCCTAGATTTTGCCATTAAATTAAACTCTTCTGTATAAATTTGTTGCTAGTTTAACCATGTTTTATCATACTAAAGCTTGAACTTTCTAAATTGAGCGTGATTTTTAAATACATAAAGGTACAGAAATAAAATGAAAACAACACAAATATCACTACTCTGAGTAGCTGTGATAGGCATGTGGATTCATTTCTGAAATGAATTCTTGTATGCATTCTATTTAAAATTGATATTCAAACTTAAGGGCAATTGTTTCATTTTATTTTTCCTTTAATCATATATACATCATTTCTACAGCTACAAATACTCTTTGCAAATGCAAATGTTAAATGATAGCATTCTATTGTTCATTACTTTATCTGGCTTTTGTAGATCTGTATTTGAGTGTTTTGTCTTTAATCAATAAACTGATATATATGATTTTGTACATTTTTCCTCAAATTCTGTTAATAAAGAGTTTCCAATATGGGAATAATATATACACCTTTAAACTGTTTTGATGGAAATGTCTAAATTCTTTTTTAACATGATGAGTTAAGTTACACTTGTAGTAAAAGTGTAAAAAGTATTTTCACCTTAGCTGCCTATGGAAGATGCCATTATTTTCAAATCTTCACTAAATTGATAGGTAAACAGTTTTTGCTATTTTTCTCTCATGATCATCACAATTTACTTCAATGTTTATTATCCATCATTTCTCTCAAGAGAGTTCTTACTTGAGTAGCCAAATATTAGTACTATTATTTCTACAGGGTTTCCACCCTCTGGCCAATTATTATCATTGTGATGATCTGATAAATTTTTATTTATATGCTTGATTAGTGAGACAATTGCATTTGCTGTGATGCTGTGCCCCTCGGCTCAGAGATCTTTTCCACAACAACCTTGAATAACTCTGTCCCTTATCTGTTTGGTTTTAACTCCATAGATGATAGGATTGAGCATGGGAGGTACCAAAAGATAGAGATTAGCCAACATAACGTGTACCACTCGGGGTACCCGGTGTCCGAAGCGGTGGGTGAGGAAAGTAAAGAGGGCTGGGATATAAAATGCCAATATAACACAGATATGGGAAGCACATGTACCAAAAGCCTTGAATCGGGCTTCGCTGGATGGTAAGAGCAGCACAGTTCTCAAAATCATTGCATAAGACACACTGATGACAATAATGTCAAAGCCAACCACTGAAAAGGCCACAAAGAGTCCATATACACGATTTACTCTGGTATCAGCACACACCAACTTCAGCACTGCCATGTGTTCACAATACGACTGGGGAATGATCTGGTAGGGACAGAAAGGCATTCCGGAGATCATAAAGCAGGAGGGGCTCACCAAGATGATCCCTCTAATCATGACAACTGCCCCGAGTTTTCCCACTACTGATGGGGTCAGGATACTAGAGTGGCGCAGTGGAAAGCAGATAGCCACATAACGATCCAAGGCCATAGCCATGAGTACCCCAGACTCCACTGAAGAAAAGGTGTGAATGAAGAACACCTGGGTGAGGCAGGCATGGTACTCAATCTCATGATCGTGAAACCAAGAAGATAGCCAACATTTTAGGTTGTGTAGAAGAGGAGAGGACCACGTCAGTGAGAGCCAGCATGGCCAGAAAGAGGTACATGGGTTCATGAAGGGTGTGGTCAATCCGGATTATATGAATAACAGTTATATTACCAACTACAGCTACAATATACATGGCACAGAATAGGAAGGCAATCCAAAATTGAGAATTCTCAAGTCCTGGGATTCCAAGAAGGATGAAGGACACAGGATGAGAATAACTGTTGTTCCTTGAAGGCAGCATCACAGAATGATTAATCTGTTTCCACTGGGAATGTTAGCTGTTCTCTGCAGGTAGAAACATGAAAAAATCATTAGTATTATTAATTATCATTTGAATGGAAAAATTGAAAACTAGGTTCATTATTTGTAATGATATACTGGAATCATTTCAACTGTTTTAGTAAACAAATATTGTAACAAAGTAATGATGCTATTTATTCTTTATTTTTGTGTAATTATAAATAGGGAAACATGTATACCTCAACCTAGTTAACGTTAAAATGCAATAGCCAATGAATGAAATCAATTTTAAAAAATAGGAACAGAGAAAATACTAGTTGCAAGTGTAAGTTTTTAGTGCAATCAGTATTTTTCTTGAAAATAGAATTAACTTTACGCCATATAGACCAATCATGTTTTAGCAATTTAGCCCTTCTGTTCTTTAGCACTAAGAACTGCTTGTTGTATCTTTTTTATAGGCCCTCTTCATTATATGCTTAAGTCACGTAGAAACTTTTCAGAGGAGGAGGTCAGTTTGGAAAACACCATGACTTAAAAACCCACAGCAGTGTATTTAGCAATGTTGAATTACCTTTGCTTCTAGGACAGTAACTTTAAAGTTTGGCTGGAAAATCACTCACCAACTACGCACTTGTAATTAAATCTTTCAGCTTTAGTGTATGTCTCCTAGATTAAGGGTAGTTTACTTATTTTGGTAAAAGGGCATATGATCAATTTTCCAGGCTTTGTGAGTCCTTTAGTCTGTTGTCACCTTTGCCATTGCAGCATGCAAACAGCCATAGTCAGTGCACAAATGATCAAGTGTGGCCGTATACCAGTAAACTCTATTTACAAAGCGGAGATATAGGCTGGATTTTTCTGCAGTCTCTACTTTTCTAACCCTTAGATAGACAGTATCTAACATGATAAATTTTCATGAGGCCAGCCCAGGCTATTCACCATCCTTACCATGTCAGACAGACGTTTGACAAACATATGTATAAACAATCCCAGGTAATTGCCATGACTCAGTAGCAATATGCTCATTAACTTATTAACCATATCTGAAAATTTCCTGATAGATACAGTCTTGGTAACAACTCTGACATATGTCCACAAGACAGTTATGTCTATTTCTAATATTAGAGGTTTGCCTGTTGGCCAGTGAGTAACTTTATGACCTTCATCTTCTGCCCATACTTGGATTACACAGGTTGTTCCTACTGGCCGATCCCTCAGGAGGCCACTGCTTACCTCGAGTCAATGGCACAAAACCTTACCTGGTTCTAATCTAATACTTTTTCATTATTTAATCTCAACTAATCTCAACTAACTTGAGTCTTTGAAGGAATTACTTCCTTCCTCCTCCATAAAAGAAACTCTGAGGCAAGAAGAGTGTCATTTCAAATCCCCATCAAGAATAATTTCTGGGAACCAACAATTTCATTCAATGTTATTTCCAATAATCCTAAAAAGAAAAAAATTTGCTTCCTGGGTCAGAATATACCTAGCCTCTTTCTTATTTTCACTTAATTTATAATATCATCAAATAAATTGGCTTCCAATTTCAAATCCTTGGTCTAAATTAGAAACTTTGCTATCTTATCTAGATAATAGCTATAGAATTTATCAACCAAATACTTCTATAGAGTATTTTAGAAATGCAAAAAAACACATTAGCTACCATTTTCATTTCTTTTTTTTATCTCCTCTAACATGCCTAAACTTACTAAGCAGTCATTATCCTGTGTTTGCCATAGTCTTTCTCCCTCCCTATATTTTGTATCCTTTAAGTCATCCTTTGCTTGTGAGAATATATTCACTGAGTCTCAGGGCACCTGAAAGCATATGAAAACCTACTTAACCAGATGCTGACTAAAGTGACAGATTATCAAGATAATAATCTACCCACTCGCTCAAATTGTCTCACTTACTCCAGTCATATGGAAATATGCCCATCAAGCCCAAGGAGTTGCTCATACCTGAATTGATAAAGAATATGAGAGGATGAGATTTTGTTAAGGGATGTTTTCTCTCATCTTGAAATATCTATGAGGCATAAAAGAAAGATGCTGGAGCAGGGCGGTGTTCCAATCCAAACTCCCTCATGGCAGGATGGTGGGGAGTCTTCCTAGTTTTCTAGAGTTTCTCCTGAAGATTTAGTGAGAACAATGAATCATCTCCCCCTCTCAGCATCATGCTCTCTGAAGTTGAACCCCCCAATAAGTCAGATATTTCACACAAAGCACACCTTGTGTTTCTGCTTCTGGGGGCCTCTGTGAATCCAGGCGGTCTCTGCAAAGGGTAGAGGTGACTGGAGCACAGGCAAATGTACACCCTTAACTTGACTTTATATCTGACTTGCCAGGCATCACACAAAGCAGCTATACAGGCGCCTAAGGTTGCAGAGATCACAGGTTAGAGCCCATTTAAAGGACGTTGAAATCCTGGCCTCTTCCTGGGATTAGTTCTCTGTCTCCACCTAAAACCCACTGCTTCATATCACATCCTCTGAGACTAAAGTCTAAATGCTTGAGCAATTAACCCCTAACTTTCCTTTCTTTTGTATACACATATGCAAAGCAAGGGATTTGAATGCATATGTAATAGGTGTGTTGTTGAGATTACCTGAATGTAAGCTTGTCTGCCTGTGTGCATGCATTTTTCTGCTAAAATACTGTGAAAACATTCTGGATATAATGTATATTGATGTGTATGTCTGAAGGAACTAGTACGCATGCATCTAAAAGTGGCATTTCCATGTGAATGTATGTGTATAATCTTGATGTGCAACTATGGATTGCATTATGCATGCATCTTAGTGTGATAACTTGACTGAAGATGCAAACCACAGAACACAAATACTTGTGAAGGTGTTTGCTGGGCAGCAAACCTGATAGTGTGACATTACATATCACTGTATTCATATGAGCATGTGTATGCAAAGTGTGTGGTTTTGAGGTTTAACCATTAGTTGGTATTAAGTGCTATCAAGGTCATTTTGGTTCTGAGGCTCACCGTCTCTTTTTGTTTTTTTAAGGAAAGGTGCAGGCAGAATGCAGGCATTAGCGGGGAAATAGAGATAGAAGACAAAAACATTTTATGTATTTTTCACTTACTTGTCCACACTAGTTGTCTCCTCCTGGCCCCAGGACTCAAACCAGGGGTCTGTGGTTGTGTCCTTCAGAGGCAATTGACCTAACCACTGCTCCACTGGGACACATCAAGGCCTACAATTTCCAAGTGAGTGATTATACAGAGAGTCAACGAACCTCTAAATGGAGGTCTTTCCAGGTTATTTTTGAAACTCTGTGACAGGAAAGATTTCTTATGTCAGCTCGAACTGTTAAAGCCTACATTTAGCTTCCTCTCTCTCAATTCCTACTTAGGACCTTGCTGGAATTTTCTTGCTTATTTTTTTCTTAGCATTTCCAAATCACGAAATGTCAAAGGAAGATGTGAGAAAAAAACACTTAAAAAAACAGAAATCAGTTTACTTGTAGAGGCCAGTGCCATCAAATCAGAAGCTGTGCCTCACCAGAGACAGAAACCAAGATAGGTTTATAGAGAAACAAACTACAAAAAATGTTCTCAAATTTATATTAATTGGTTTATTGTGGATTGTGATTATTGCTTATGCAACAAAAGCATGATTATTTTATTAAGGATAATTGGTTTATAATATGACTTAGGTTTAATGTATACAGACTTTCAATTCAACATCTGTGCATTCTAGCTTAGGTATATTCACCATCAGAATTCTAGTTTCCATCTATCACCAAGGTGTTGACCTGTTTTACCTGATTTACCTACCCCCCTTTTTCTTCTCTTATGTTAAACACTAATTTTTTATTATGGTCTAAAATTTGTTTTTGTTTTATTTACTTATTTTTTTACATAGCACATGCTAATAAAATGTCTTTCTCCATCTGATTTATTTCACTAAGTGTAATGCGCTCCACTTCTATGCACTTTGTTACAAGAGGCAGGATTTCTTCTTTTTATAGTTTCGTTGTATTCCATCATGTATATACGCCACCTTTTCTCTCTGTAATCATCTGTCCATGGGCACTTAGAATATTTCCAACTTTTCACTATGTGAATAATGTTACAATGAACATAAGAATATACGTATCTCTTTGAATGGGTGTTTCTGTAGTTTTCAGATACTCAGAAGTGAAACCTGGATTATATGGCATATTTATTCTTAATTTTTGATGATTTATTTTCAAATAACAAAAATCGGGGCTACAACTATTTTTGTTAGGGACTCCAGGATGCAATATATTCAAAGATTTAATATTCTGAGGATCAGGCTGAAATTATTATTTGAATTTATTTCAGTTTGCTTTTTTTTTTTCCAATCTGCCTCTTTTAAGTACAGAAGAGGAAGCACTCAATAAAACAAAAGCAAAAGAATGTGTCAGGTTCTTTTTTTGTAGAATAACTTTTCTCCTCAAACAGAATGTGACATAAAGAAATAGCACCTGTGTTTCCTGATTTCTTGACTCTTCCACAGCTCAAATATCATGGTGCCTCCAAGCTGACTCAGCATGCTGGCTTTGTTGAAGTTGCTTGTTAAGCCATTAATACTATTTTCAAGTTATAAACTATGGCACGCCGTGATTAGTACATAGCAGAAAGATCACACTCTCCTGATTTTTTCCTACGCTAGGCCCCTGTGGTTTCTGTCATTCAGAAGCTGGTAACTGATTCACATCTCTGTCTGAACACTTGTCTCCCTCAGAATGTGCAAACATTTCTGATCTCTACTGAAAACCCAGTTAAAATTCGTTGCCATAAAATCATAGCCTCACATATGTAAGTTTTATAGAGTTGCAAGGACACAGGTAGAGGAAGTTGTTTGAAAAGGAAGTTTCAATGAAATAAAATGTTATTGAAGATATTAACAAGAGGCTCTTGGGGCACATCAATAAAACTTTGTAGAAAGCTAGTCATATTCATAGGCTCTTTGTTCTTACATTCTCACTTCTGCAAACCTTCATCTCTGTAGTACCTCAGTTGATCATATAAAGACACAGATTGCTTCTTGTCACAGTTCAGAGATAGTTCATCTCTGAATTCTTAAGCATTTCATTCTAAGTACAGCATTGCATGTTTCTAGTTCTTTTACTCGTTTCATGATTTTCAACATATTAATACCTTTGACCCCTATACATTTATTTTGATTATTTTAACTTCTTTTTCTTTTAGAATTCTTTTTTAGAAAACCTAGCCATCTCAGTCTACCATGATACTAACCTCAACAACTATCAATCATAATTGGTATTCAAATAATCATTGTGTCCTCTACCCACGTATCACTAAAAACTATTCAAAGCAATAATACAAATGATCAAATCATAGCCATTGCAAGTGACTGACTTCCCTAGTTTTTCAAAACAAATAGTTTTGCATTCTCTCTCTTTCATTGTCCCGTCATGATTTTAGAAAACTGTAAAACTGTCATTTGAATCAGTATATTGTTTAGCTTCTGTCTTCTGAGTAAAAGACGTTTTGTTACTTGTTACATCAACTCAAGAAGCAGAAAATAAAAGCCTCCTTGTTGACCTGTAAAAGTATAATGCAAAACGACTTTTTTTCGGTATTTCTTTACTCACATAAGCATGGTGGTTTTGTCATGATTTTCTTCACCATTTAGGGTTCGTTGGCATTAAAATACAACAAATCTGGTTAGAGTAGAAATATCTCTGTCTTCCTCAAATTTCACAATGAACCTTACTGTAGTTGACATTGTAGTGAAGCTTCTAGACACTACAAAATGGAAACACATGTATGTGCATTTCATTGAACAATTGTTATGGATCGAATTTTGTGCTCCTAATGATTAGCTACCAAATATAAGGTGTGTATATGGAGACGGAGGGGATTCCTCACACTAACAAGTTGTTCTCTGATCAGCTGTGTGTTGGCTCAAATCTTATGCTATCTACCTGGAGACAACGTTAGATTCTACGGGTTAAGGGCCCAGCTCTACAGCACTGACCCCCACCTCCGCATGTGGGTTCTCTAATCAATGTATGGAAAGAAAAATTTTTAAATTTCAAGCAAATGATTTAAACAGATTTCAGAACTGAAGGCAGATAAATGGCTAATTCACATAGGGATAGATATTCAATATTAATATTTATGAAAAATGAAAATAAAACCATAATGAGCAATGAGATGTCAATGCAAACTCAATACATTAACTACTTACAGTAGTAAGTATTGGTGCAAATGTGGGATAAGGGAACACTCAAGCACTGAGCATAGTCACATTAGGAATCAGTAATTTCTCATAAATTTAAGCATCTTTATGACCAAGCAAATTGACTTTTAGTTATATATTACAAATAAAGGGTCTATATGTATACAAAAAAGTCAAATAATGTTTATATTAGCAATATACACAATTGCTAAAATATGAAAACAACCTAAAGATGTGTTAATTAGAGAGTACATAAAGAAGTTTTTTGGTACATTCATCAATAAAGAAAGGAAAAGAAAGATAAATGATGTCAGAAATTCAGAATGCAAGTTCCATTCTAGACTAAATGAATCAATATTTCATTTGTATGCTCACTAAAATTTGCAATCATTTAATTACCACTATGAATAAATAGTAATAAGCCATTTTGTTTAATAAGATAGCTTTTCATTATTCTGTAAACAGGCAAATTGGAAGATAATTTCAGTTCCAGAGAAAACATAAAGTTGTCCCCCCAAATTTTGGTACCCCGTAAATGAAACACAAATGAGATATAATTATGGGCAATTGAATCAGTGGAAAAAGAATTGAATCTATTTTGATAAATGGATTCCTCCTCTTCCAGGTTGTGTTTAACAATATAGGATGTCATTTTTCTTGTCACACTATGTAATGTACATTGCATATTAAATAATATTTATTTGGTCATATTGTTAAGAGAAATGGATATTTTTAATAAAACAATATTTTATTTACCAACTAGATGAACAAATATAAATAAAATATCTGCAAAAGAAATCCAGTAGATTTTAAAGTATTTCAACCAAGTTGTGATGTTACCATACCAGAATATATTGATGTAATTTACTGCATTGATTTTTCACATAGTTCTAGTCTTCTTTCGTTTACATTGATGCATGTGTTCAATAATGATATTCTGATAAAAATTTATTTGCTTCCAAGATCAAACAACCAAGATCCCTAATATAAAATATTCAGTTATAACTGCAGACAGTATGCAATTTACATATCTTGTTCAGGGACATGTTATACAAATGTTTATAGACATTGAAAACCATAAAGATATAAAAACTGTTAAAATTGTGATGTATACATATAATTCATAGCTGCTTCAGCTTTGTGTGGTCAACCTCCTGGAAAAATTCCATTTCTTACTCCTAAGCTCACCACCACCCATCTAATGACACTGCAAGTCCCAAGTGTCTCTTTTCAGTAGACTGGGATTACATGTTGTCCTCCTTATAGAGGATCAGATCTAAGAGTTACTCGCATTCATACTTCTTTGAACAGAAAGCGGAGAGAGCAGGTCTCCCCGTGTTTATAGCCAGGTAAGACCTAAATCTAGAAAGAACAAAGAAGAGGGAATGTTGAGAGCCAACCTAGAGGACAAGGGATAGAGCAGAAGGTGGGGGTTGGGAGGTGGGATAGGAGACAAGTATCTAGAGACAAAAATTGCAAATCAAAAACAGTAGAAAGATAGAGAAATATCAGGAAGAGGGGCTCATAGTGATAGGTTCAAGAGAAAGTTGGGAATTAAGTGATATATCAATAAGTTTGCAAACAAGTATTTCTTTCCAGGAGTAAATATAATAATATGTCAAGGAAATGTAATGAATTTGACTTTGTGTGCCTCCAATTTGTCATTGTTATATATGCTAATATTGCCTTACTCAACTTTCAAATTTAGCTCATGTATATATTATTATTGCTAGAAAGTAAATTTTCAAATTCTTCCACTTAGCCTAAATTCCACATAAGGTCCGTCTAGCCTGAAATTTCTTCTAGCTCTCATAATAGAAAATATTTATATGTAGAAAGAAGAACTTTAAGTATGTTTTGCTATTTGACCATCAAAGAAGCCCCTGGAAATAGGTAAATAGGGGATATCTTTAAAGTTCAAGGTTTACAGATGAGAATTTTAGATGGAAATAGGCTGCCAAACTTCTATAGTCATTCTGTAAACATGGGAGAAAGGATTTATACCCTCTTTTGTATTGATATGGATCAGAATAATATCTTTCTTCCATGACTAAACTTTCTGAACTGACAGAGTCATTGTTTATTGTCTTTTACAATCAGTAGTATTCAACACAGGCTTTGAGTTCTGTTTTAATATTTTGTATAGTGTCTTTAATGTTATCTTATTTAGAAGGCATTCACTAAAAAGATTATACATGCATCTTACTTTTTCTAATGTTGTTGTAGGAATTTTCTTTTGCCTTGAACTTATTAATCCACATACCGAGATGTATAAAATAAGTATCTCTTTATAATTTTGTAAACTATTAGCTAATTCACCAGACATCTATTTTGTACAGTAGTTCTTTTTTTCTAGTAATATTAAGTGACATCATTCATCATATTCTTTATTTATATTTTAAAGATTTTTAAAATACCATTATTCTTTTTTTGGGGGTTAATATTTAAAAATCATTGACAACATCTTGCTATGTTCATTAAAATAATTTTATATTGCGCTTCGATATATTAAAGGAAAGGTCCCTCTGCTTTTTTTTTTAATATTATACTGATTGTATTATAGTACATAATGCGTTGTAGGATTCATCTGTCAATATCCATCAAATGTCTTAAGTGTAATTGATAGTGCTTTAATCTTGACTTAATGTGAGAGTAGTCACATCTTTTCCACTAGTGAATAATACTTTCCTTCAGGAAAAAAACAAAATACTTTATATATTTCAGTAAATTTTTATAGACCTCTGTCTCCACACCAGACAAAAACCTTTTATCAAATAAAACTCATTTTACAGTTTTGTGGCTATTTAAAATAAATGCTTATTTTTATAAAGTTTCATCAATTTAATAGGCATAGAAAATTATTTTGAAATGTAGTAGGTGATTGAATACAGAGCCTGATAGTAATTAGTCCTCAAAAGGAGAAGGGTTATCATTTTTACTGACACTAGAGTATGAATGGATAACGGATAGCCTTGGAGAGAGAAAAATGAAGTAAATATCAGTGTTACTTATTATTGTTTTTCTGTTTTCTTTTTTCAATTTTTTTATTGGAGTCAAATATGCTAAACATAAAATTAACCATTTTAACCGATCTTACATGTAAAATACAATGGTACTAACTGAGTTTATAATTTTGTAAAGCTTTCCTCATCCTCCATTTATATAACTCTTTATCTTGCAAAGCTTAAACTCTATATCAAATAAACAGTAATTCCTCATTCCCCCTTTCCTCTAGCCTTGACAACCACCATTCTAATTCTTTATAATTTCAATTTTCTCTCATGTAAGTAAAGTCATAAGTCATAAGTATTTATCCCTTTTTGACTTGCTTATTTTGAATAGCTTAATGCTCTCAGGAATCACCTGTACTGCAGCATATGTTAGAATTTTGATTCTTCTTGATCATTGTTTTCATTTTTTTCTCTGTGAATTATTTTGGGAATTTTACTGATGTTTAAGGAGTATGAAGTGATGGATGCTGGTTTTAGGATGGATGATGTAGAACTGCAGTGATCATTGCAGGGAACAAGAGAGGCAGTGCACCCTATACATAAAAGATTTTATTGAACTTATGAAGAATTGAGCAATAAAAATTTTAAAAATAACTTAGAAATTTATTGCTAAAATAGATGCAAGGGAGATGTATAATGAAATAAAAGCATTGGTGGTTTTTATAATATTCATATTTATTCATCAAAATTGTTAAAATTTGGGTAAATTCTAATTTCTAGATTTATATGCCCTGTAATACATATATAAGTAGAAATGCCCTTTATGCTCTTTTTCTATAATATGTTTTAACCTTAATTTTGATCTTAAATTCCCTGCAATTCAATTCAATATGACAAATATCATTGAATATTTACTATAAACTGTGGAGGTAAGTTTTCTGTATGTTCTATGTATCTGTAGGACTGGTGAGCCTATGTTATGTGATTTTTCTGTATATACAAATGAATGTTAACAAATATTAAATTATCAAAGGACATAAAGTTAACTTAATAGCACCTTTTCTTCTTACCAATATGAAATGTAAGCAAGAGCCGTCTGTCTTCAGTAGTAAAGAGAAAGGGTTGCATTTCAGGAAACATGGACTTTATAGAAAGGAGGATTGAGCTGTGGGGCTAGTGGTAAAATGTGAAGGTCCCTGGGGTCATAGACAAAACTGAAATCCCTCTCTCTGTCTTACATAAAGGACAATGTTAAGTAATCTCAGAAGAGTTTCATCTACTAGCTCCAGTGACAAGTGTTCTACAGGGTCATTAAATGCAAAACAAAAAACCAAGTTATTCATATAAATTGATAATTTGTGTATTTGGCTTTGAGGAATAGATGCAAGTTATTGTTTTTGGATTATCAGTATACATAAAAGTTATAAAGCAAAGGAATATTAGCTAGAATAATTTCAGTGAAAAGAAAGAAGAAATTATTTGTCTCTAGGCATCTGTTTCTATAGAATATTGACCCATTGGGTGGCTCACATGTGTATCTACAAGCCTTCTCTGTCCAATCACTCACTGTATTTTTCCTAAGAAATGGATCAGCTCCTAATATATATTAATTGGATCTCATTGTACTGTGACTGAGATCACTGTAGGTGAATGACGTGTTCTCATGTACAAGTGTTCTTGCTCTTGTACTTTCTTTTACTATACCAATAAGTTGATTGGCCTAGGTTTTGGGGGTAATTGATTTTCATTATCAATTAGGACAGTGGAGTAATAGATACAGACAACATTACAGACCAAACAATTATAGATTATTTGAAATGTGATATCTACATCCAAATATTTTGTTTTTTCTTTATGTAGAAACCCTACAATGGTTACCTGTTCGTCTAGGTATCAACAGAGCTAATAAAGTTTCCTTTGAAATCAATGCATACATGGCATTTATTCTGCAGTAAGAGTAGCATTCTTCTATTTAAAGATGAAAGCAATCTGTTTCGGTTATTTGCTGCTTTAATATCCTGAGCCCATTATGAACATACAAACATTGAATGTCATTTACCCTCAACCAGAGTGATATAACATTTTTTACTGATATTTTGAAGCTATTTCAGAAAAATGGTGTGCTTTTTATGCTTCTTAAAATGATTTTATTAAAGAATATTGCATTATACCATTAAGTTTCAGTTATATATGATAGTGAATATACATCTGCATAAAATAGAATAGGTTTACCACTATTTCCTTCATTCTTTTACTATACAGTTAATCCCCTCTACCCAGTTGGCTGCCACTCTTTCCCTGTATCTTCCTGTATCCACTGACTTGTATTTTTTCTGTTACTGAAAAGTCTATTGCTTATTTTAATTCATTTTAAAATCTATTTTTGATTAGATCATTTATTTACTTGCTAATTCTATACACCACAGGCATGTAATATCATATGGTGTCTTTCTCCTGATTTATCTCACTAAGCATAATTCCCACCAGGTCTATCCATGCTGTCATAACTGCATAATATGTATATATATACACACATATATATGTACACACATATACACATATATACATACATACATAACACAACTTCTTTATCTACTCATCTGTTGTTAGGCATTTAGGTTGTTTCAGCTTATGAGTATCATAAATAATCCTATAGTGAACATGGAGGTGCATATGTCTCTGTAAAAAAGTGTTTTGTGATTTCATGGTAATAACCTGTGAAGGAATAATTGGTCAGATGGAATTTCCTTTCTAAATTACTTGAGGAATCTCCACACTGCTTTTCAAACACCGACAGTGTTTAAGAGTTCCATTTTCTCTACATCCTCTCCAGTACTTATTGTTTCTATTCTTTTGGATCTAGCCATTCTCATAGGTGTGAAGTGATATCTCAATGACTTGCATTTCCCTAGTGACCAGAGAAGTAGAACATTTTTTGATGTGGTTGTTGAACATTTGTAGATCTTTGTTAGAAAAGTGTCTATTTAAAATCATCTGCCCATTAAAATCTCCTCACATTCTGTAGGATGTCTTTATTTTGACCAGCATTTCTTACTCTGTGCACAAGTTTTTTAGTTTGATGTAATCCCATCTGTTATTTTTTATTTTATTTCTCTTGCTATGAAAGTTGAGTTCCCAAAGACATCTCTTAAGTCAGTATACTGTAGCATTTTGTCTATGTTCTTCTCTATGTATTTTATGGTTCCTGGCCTTACATCTAAGTCTTTAACCCATTTTGAATTAATTTTTGTACATGGCATTATATAGTGATCTAGTTTCAACCTTTTGTATGTGACTGTCAGTTATAACATAACCATTTATTAAAAAGACTACCCTCTCCTCATTGTAAACTTTTGACTACTTTGTTGAAAATTAAATGTCTGTATGTGCAAGTTTATTTCTGGGTTCTCAATTCCTTTTTGTACATCTGTGTATCTGTTTTTCTTTCCACACCATGCTGACTTGATTATTTTTTCTTTATAGTAGATTTGAGGTCAGGGAGCATGCCACCACCATTCCTGCCCCCACCATCCCTCACCTGTCCCCATGGTGGATTTGCTATCCTGGGTCTTTTCCAGTTCCAAATAAATTTCATGATTTTTTTGTTCATATATCTTTGAAGAATGTCTTTGGAATGTTGATAGGGTTTGCATTATCTGTATATTGCTTTAGGTAAGATGACCACTGTAACTATATTAATCAGCATGTAATATTTTTCCATTTCATTGTTTCATATTCTATTTATTATTATCAATGTCTTGTATTTTTCAGAATAGAGATCTTTCACTTCTTTGGTTAAGTTTATTATAGGGATTCATTCTTTTGGATGCAATTGTAAATGTGATTGTTTCCCTTCTTTCTTTTGTTTCATTAATTGCATGTAGAATTACAACTAATTTTTGAATATCAATTTTGTAGCCTGCTACTTTGTGGTATTTGTTAATTTTTAATAGTTCTTTGCGTCCTTGAGATTTTTCTATATATTTTCATGTAATCTTCAAATAGAGATAATTTCATGTCTTCCTTTCTAATTTGGATATATTTTATATCTTTCTCTTGTTTGATTACAATTGCCAGGAATTCTAGCACTATATTAAATGCAAATGGGGATAGTGTATATCCTTGCCTTGTTCCTGACCTTAAAGGAAAATCTTTCCATTTCTCCAATGAGCATAATTTTGCCTGTGGATTTGTCATATATTTTTCTGCTCCTTCTTCCCTCTCATCATCCTTTGGTCTTCCATCTCCATGAGACCCAATACCAAGCTTTCAATACGGTCAATAGAGTTCTGATGGTGAGATATTTGAAACTGATGTGGAAATTGCCAGCAGTGTGACCATCAAGACCATGTTGGAAATCTGGGAATGGATGATGGAGATGATGATCCAGTTCCTCCAACATTTGTTGATGCAGGATTATTTAAAAAGTTCATTTAGTGGTGCAGCCACTACAAATATGACTCTCCTTCTCCTGAAATTGATGAAAACAAAGAAAAGCAAACATATGACAACCCTTTTTGGGACCAAGGATTCCCGAAATTTGACCAAGGAACACTTTTTGAACATATTCTGGTTGCAAACTACTTGAACATCAAAGGTTTATTTTATGGTACATGCAAGATCATGTGATCAAGAGGAAAACTCTACAGAAGATACACAAGACATCCATATTAAAACAACTTTTCTGAGAAAGAGGAGTATCAGCCTCACAAAGAGAACCAATGGTGTGAAGAGAGGTAAAATGTTGTGCTTGACACTGTAACACTGTAATGATTTATGCAAACACTGGTTGCACTGCTCTGCTTATCATTGCTAAAATTAGACAAACAGTAGACAAATGCAGCAGCAAATCAATTGTATTAGCAGAATATTGTTCTCAGTGCATGAGTAGGTTGAGTACAGATTCCAGACCGAGGACTTATTTTTCTCTTGCATGATCAAGAGTTTCTTTTTTCCTTACTTTGAATAAAACTGAACTGTGGTTCTTTATAATAAGTGATGCTTTGGACTTTTCCTCTTTTTGTAAAGTGATTTCTGCCTAGTTTATTGACCTTTAAAAGCTGGCATTATGGATAAAAGTAAGTGGGAATATTTTTCTGAAATGGAATTAACAATGTATTATCTTTATTCATGAGTTAGACACTGGAAAGAGGATATTTGAGGTAAATATTCTGAGTGGGGTCAAGGAGTACCCCTGGTGTCGTAGCCTGTGTGTAACAAGGCTTCTTAATTGGATCTGAGGACTTGTTTTTGCATTTTAATTCTTTCAGCTTTGGCTCTATTGGCTAGTACTCAGTTACTTCTCAGTGGGTTCTTTTGAAACTATAGGCAGCTTTCAAACTATATAGTTTGCTACATTTTCAATTAAAAAAGACATTTAACCCATATGATATATTTATGATCAGTGTCCCTATGTGAAGAAAACTATTTGCACTACTTGCATATGCAAAATAATTTAACTTTTAACATTAAATTGTGTGGTACAACCCTGAAAGATTGCATTCATCATGAAAGCAAAATACTTTCATTAAAAAGGTAAGTTACCAAAATATGCATTTAATAATTATAATATATCTCATATCATCATTTAGCCTAATTACATTACACGTATTCAAAAAACTTGCACTGGCCTACAGTTGGGAAAAATCATATAACCCGAAGCTTATTTTATAATTAAATGTCATTTATCTAATACTGTACTGTAAATAAAAGTCAGACATGATGGGATGTAAAAATACAAAACAATAACACAAGATTACTGATAATAGAGCAACAGGTAGAATACCTATTTTTTGCATTTATTATCACATGCCTATCTGTGTGGTAGTGCTTACAACGGATGTCTGTTATCACTAGAGTTATTGTACTGAACATTGCTAACCCAGAGAAAGGTCAGCATTCAAAATTTGAAGTATTTTTTTATGAATGCAAATTTTTTGTCATACCAAATTATAAAAGTCATAAATCAAATCATTTTTTAACTTGGGGACCATCTTTAGTTAAACCAAATGTTAACTCTGATATGAGATCTACAGTTTGATTTGATCTTTATACAGGAAGATGAGACTTTTCTCAATTTTATTAAGAGTATTTTCATGCCAGCCATTTAAAACTACAAATGATGACATTTTATTTTTTTTTTAAAATCTTGAATGAATAGTCATTTATTCAACAGAATAAAAGCACCTTTGGGGGATTTCTGTGTCATTTTTTGTGCTTCACCTCTATTCCCCTGGGTGAATTAGCTGGAACCACGAAATAAGGATGCTTAGGTGACTGAAAGTCATTCAAAGGAAAATAAACAAATAGATGAAAGAACTCTGTGTAAACATATTTTAATTAAAAATGAAACTTAATCATTCCTTTGAAAATGGGCCTAGCATTTGATGATCCAGTATATCTGCTTAGTTTGTATTCAGGCATATTTTTTTTTGTAAATAATCTACTATATAGTTTTGTATAGAACTTTGTATAATAAGTCTTTGCAGTTTTCTCCATAGCAAAATACCAGTTTCAAAATACCCACTCATTGAGTGCTTATTAACATGAGAAAAGAACTCCTACAATTCAGAAGCAGGTACATTACAAAATCAATGACTCCATTTAGTTAGCCCTTTCTTTAGAAAGGGAAGATTGGCAGCATAACAAATAAGAAGAATCAATTTAAAGAAAAAATCCTGACTGTCTTCAATGATATTATTTATCTTCTTTAGAGCAGTTGTTTTACAAGTAATTTCAGGTACTTTGTCTTTTTTAGTTTTAAGTTACTCAAGCAAGAATAAACACTCTTCATTTATCTCACATATTCTGAAAACCACAGTGATCAACACAAAAATAATGGTCATTAGCAGTAACTAATTTGTTCTTTACTCTTGAAGATATACTTTGCAGTGTGTAAAGAGAATTATATAAATCAGCAAAATAAAAGTATTTTCATTTATTCCTATTGATGTTTAGGCTAATTAGAAAATGAAGTAATTTAAATATAGGGCTTATAAAATCATTTTAATATACACGACATTTTCATCATTTTGGTATAATTAGGGCCTTCCAATGTGGTCTTCAATTAAAAATTCAATAATAATTGTGTTGAATGATTTTAATAAATCAAATAGATTTACTGAGGGCAATTGGGTAAATTGCTAATTAAGGGCAATTGCTAATTGGAGAATGAACTATGAGTTCATTTTCATCTTTCTTTTAAAATACATGAGCATGTTTCTGTTGATGTGCATGAAGGATATATGCCAATGCACGTGTTTGACTATAACTTTTTTAAGGAAAGGTGCAGGGAAGAATGAAGATGAGTAGGTTGGCAGGCAGGAAAAGAGGAGGATGAAATGTTTTTACTTATTTCATTTAGTTGTTTATCTTGGTTGTTCCCACCAGCCCTGAGACAGGAATCTTGTTCCTTGGGATATGTGCAAATTCCTCTCAGATGAAGGTAGTAGATGTAATCTGTACCCCACTAGAGTGCGCAGAATTTGTAATTTTATGTCACCCTTCTGTTGTTTATCTAACCAGTGATTGATAATTTTGCCTTGAACAGTTCTGTTAAAAACAAAAATTTAAACTTGAAAATATTTTCCTGTTTCATCACTCATTTCCAGGATCACAGTCATTGTCTCTATAAAACAGTTGTCATTATTATAGTACTCTACATGTAATTTTTTGTTAAAAAGTGGATATTAGAGTGGTTTTGGTAGTTTTTTTCAGAAATATTTTCTTTCCTGATGATAGCCCCAAACACAGAAGCAGGTCCCCTAGGCAGATCAGAATGTATGAATCTTATTGATCAACATTAGAGATCCAGATACTAGACCTAGCATGGTCAATGTGATGCTCTCTCATGAGATTCATTCACATTATATTCAAAATACTTTCTGAGTTATAGAAAAGCTGAAAATTGATTATTAAAATTGTTCTATATCCTTGAGACTGACACTCGTTTCCTGAATATTTGAAACTTCAAGGGAGGCACATGAAGCCTGGGAAACAGCCTTTTAAGCTTCTCCTGAGAAGATGCTCTGGCTTCTATGACTCAAGGTTCAGATTTTTGACTCTCCCTTGTATTGATATGCAAATATCCTCTAACTTTCATAAATGTTCTTGTTTCTTTAATAAGAATGTTTAAAATGTTTCTTTAACGTTTTAGACGATGGAGACTACCAATCCTACCTCTGAGATCTTTAGTTCTCTATCACATTCCATTCAGGACACATTGCCCAGGAGCTGCTTCCATTCTATAACCGATCATAATAAGTAATCTAAGGCAGGCCCATTCCTGTAGGGCTCAAAGATATCCTTTATAATTATTTATCTCCACAACTGCTTGCATGTTTATCTCTCTCATCTGCTCTTTGGAACTTCTTGGTTCTTTTGATCATTGCAGCCCCCTCATTACTGGTGATGAATTACTGGTATCTAAACTCTATTATATCAATGTCTCAACATATACATGAATATTGATAATCCTGATTTGATGACCATATCTCCTATAGCCATCTCTGATCAACTGAGAAGAGATACTTCTCAACTTCTTATGATGCTGGTATTCTACTGCTCTTTCCTCACGTTCTTGGTGAATGCTCTGACCTCTGGGCTTTCTTATAAATTCACTCCAGGATGGTCTTCCGCTCTTGGTATAATCTAGCCACCTCAAAATACTAAATGCCCTCAGTCTTTGTATTCTATTGTTTAAAGATGATTGAGAAAAGCAGTGGACTCATGAAACAGCAAAACAAGAAAGTAGTATTTAGAGAGGGAAGTAATATGAATCAACTTTAAATTATCTTGCTACACCTGAGAAAGGTTGAAAACAGGGTATAAAGCAACCAAGAACAATTTTATTTCAAGGCCTAGAGACCTCAACTGATCCAAACACTGAGAGAGTCATTGTGATTCATTTTTTATCATGAATTGTTCAGATCACAATATACTGGGTAAATCAATTGAAAATAAAGAATATAAGAGATCATCAGAGATGTACATGAATGAAACGATTGAAAAAAAATGATGGTTAGAAAAACGACTGCAAACAATGGTATGATTTCACATACATACATCTGTTTAATGTTTCTAATCACGTCCTTATGATTCCACCTTTGACCAGTGAGATAAGTTATTTAGATCTTTTTGACTTTCCTATCTGTATCTTTGAATGGTGCCCCCTTGATTTAATGAACTTTATTAAATATCAGTTCAACAAATTTGCCATAACCACTCTGTATCTTAAGCAATTGCCTCCATTCTATTTATTGTACTATATTAACTTATCTAGGGAAAGAGAAAAGCAAAACCACACAAGATAAAAAATAATTAATTTTTTTCTTACTATTTATCGAGGTTCCAAATATCTCAAAAACATTTCTTTTTTTTCCCCCATAGTTTTCTCTATCTCAGTCCTATTTTGAAGTCTTCTAAGATACTTAGAGTGTTTTATTTTGATGGTTAACTAGGAGAATACTTTGTTGTAACCCTTTGAGCATCTTATAATAAATAACTGATATTTAATATCTTGTCTATTTCTTTATCTCCAAACTTGTAATAACATAGAATTACCAGAACAAAGGTTCACCATATGTAAAATTCACAAAGTACAACCACATTTGTAAATG